>WBMV01004649.1:0-16798 GCA_013396655.1 Campylorhamphus procurvoides
TCGTCTCGCATTGCTTTGAAGCCTGCAAACCTCCGACAAAACTAGAAATTATGTAGACAAACTACTGTGAAAGAAAAAAGATCTTAGTATTTTACTGTGTTTAGGGGTTTAGGTTTTTAGTTGGTTTTGTTTTGGTTTGTTTTTTTAATGTGTACACACTCATTGGTACAGTTCTGTAGATCATGTTTGGTACATATTTGCTATCTATACATCTGACCCCAAAAACCTGATATTTATTGGAGCGAAATGAACAAGTGAAGTCAGTAGACATGAAGAAAGTTATTTTATTATAAGAGAAATGTTTATTTCAGAATCAGATATTCAGAATTAGATTTTTAATATCATCCTCTTGTATCTAATGGATAGACATAAAGCTCCAAATGGCATTTCAGTGTAACTTTTACTTCAGTTTTCAGCTGAAATAATTGTTCCTGAAAGGATTTTGCCAACAGATTGTGGGTTTTATCTGTTCAGGGTTGGGTTCTTTTTTAGTTGTTTTGTTTTGTTTGTTTGTTTTGTTTGTTTGTGGATAAGTTTTGATCTGGTTTAAGATTCCGAGAATGAAGATTTTCTATTTTCATTTAAAATGAACAGATCAAAATTTTATATGCAGTGAATAGGAAGGGTTTTCTTGTGCCTAAAAGCAGTTCTTAGCCTATACACAAAACAAATACACGTATAAATTGGTTGATTGGTCATTGTTTTGCAACAGTTTGTAAAAATATGGGGAATACGAACCAAACAAGGAGGAAACATTAAGTGAAAAAGTTTCTGAAGAGAGTTTGGAGGCTAGAAGCTCTAAAATCAGTTCACAGTAGTGAACAAGATAATTAGTTCTTCAGTTTCTCATATGTTTGGAGTATTTTAGAATAATCAATATTACACACACACACACAAAAATAAATAAAATATGATGGTAACGCTATTTTAAATTGCTGATGCACAGCAGATACCAGTATTTCTAGAGACTCAGTAATACTCAGTAATTCTAGAGACTTCACTGAAGACTGGAAAATCAAAAGCAAAATAGAAATACCTTCTGGGGAAAAGGTGATAAATAGATATTTATGATTAATGTTTTGCAGCAGTATTACTGTGATTACTTGAAACAAATAGGGCTGTTCAAGAATTTCTCTTTAAAAAGCCAGGTTTCCATTCAGAAGCATTGGGTTTTGTTAATTAATATTTTGTTTCTAATTGCCAGAGTTCTTTATACATAAAAGACAGACAATATTAATATTGAGCAATTTACACACATCTGTTTATGAGAGATTCTGGAGGATATGTGTATGAATCAGCCTTGTTGATGACTCTGCAGAATCTTACAGTTTATATGTATCATATAGATCTATGAAATCTGGAAATATCATTGAAGAATGGAAATCAAATCTGCAGCTAAACTGCAAGTCTTTTAACAGATAAGTGAAAATCCACTCTCAGAGAAATGGCAAAGCCTAAAGTCAAATTATAATCTAAATGGATAAATGTGACTTAATTACGTCAGTTAGGCACAGCCCAGTGTTGGAACAGTACCTTATATCTAAGAAGTAATTTCACAAGTAGCTGAAAAATAACTAGCAGGAAAATTTCACTAGGTCACTGCTTAGCATCAAGTCTATTTTCCCTGGTGATCAAAGTTACAAAAATGAGGAAGTGATATTTTTTTTCCCAATTCAAGGCAGCAGAAATGTTTTGTGTATAAATAAACATGACAGGGAGCAAAGTACAACAATTGTACATATCTGTTATTTTTTCTGTGCCATTACCATGGTTGCTCTTCCAGCTCTGGTGGCAGTTTCATTTTGGGAATCATTAGGGGATTTTTTTTTTTTTAATACGAGTATCTGAGTAGTTCTGTAACCAATTCACTGTTGTGTGGCATTGACATAGTTTATCCTTTCTTAAAAAAAAAAAAAAGAAAAGAAAAAGAAATTACTTTCATATCTCTCAAGCCACTATTCTTCTGTTGTAATAGAAGATATGGCAATAAGGTGATGAATTTCAGTAGTCCTTTAAATTTTGCTTAAGGAGGAGTAATTATGCATTTTTCTTTTCCTTTGTGGAGTAATAGTTGAAGAAGAGCTGATACTGACATTATGAACTGATGAAGCAATACAAGTTACTTCTAGATAAGCACACTTTCGTAAGAATTGGTCTATGTCTGCCTTAAATATTCAGAGCTCTTTTCAACATTCTAAATTCAGTAATTGGATCAATTATGAGGAAAGAGAAGGAAAAGGTAATTTCATTTTAATCAGAATGACTACCCAGTGTGCTATTATCTAAAGGCATAGTGCTCTCCCATGGTAAAAGCATCTGCCAGGGCAGGACTTAGAAACATCTTGGTTCTGCTTGAACTCTGGAGGACATATTACCTTTCTATTAGTTCTGCCAAGTCACCCTAGCTCATGGAACGTGACCCCTCAGCTGTCATATTCTTGATTATTTGCTCTTCCACAGAGGTGAAGGAATGAAGAAAAAAAAAAAGGCGTTGAAAGGATTTCTAGAACAAAGAAAGCAATATGTTCTAAAATTGAAGTAAACTTTCTTAGATCATGTGCCAAAAGAGACATAATAACATGAGACAGAGTAACATGAAAGACCAAGTATCATGAGATTAGCCTCTTCAAAAGGAGTGATCAAGTAGCTCATTAAGCATGGTGTGTAGTACAATGGGAATTCAATATTACTTTGCACATCTAACCAAGATAATTTCAAAATATTTCTACATTTAGACTGAAAATATTTTCTGTAAAAAATTACTAGTACTTTCACAAGTTATTCAGTTTTTTACTTGGCATCATCCTCATTTCACTGTCATTTAGAATCATTTACATATTGGTAGGAAAAGATCTCTAAGACTGTCGAGTCCAAAAAGCTAACGCTATGAAGTCTACCACTAAACTCCTACACACTGTGAAGTCCACCCCTAAACACTAAACAAGTTCCTAAACACCATGTCTACATGTCTTTTAACTACCTTCAGGAATGATGACTCAACCACTTCCCTGGGCAGCACTTTGCAATGCTTGATAACAGTTTCCCCCCCGGGTGCAATTTGGGGCCATTTCCTCTTGTCCTGTTACTTGGGATAATAGACCAAGCCCCACCTCTCTACAGGTAGTTGTAGATAGTAATAAGGTCTTCCCTGAGCCTCCTTTTCTTTAGGCTAAACAACTCCAGTTCTCTCAGCTGCTCCTTATTAGACTATTGCTCCAGACCCTTCAGCTGCCTTTCATAAACCAATCCTGACTGCACCTGTTCACCTGGTTACTACATCTTATTTTTTAAATACAATTCAACCAAGATTTTTTAAAATATTTATAATTCTATTTTATATATAATATTTATATAAATATAGATATTTACTATTTATTCAAAATATTTTTGTTGATTTATCAAACCATCAATTGCCTGGCTGGTATGAGCTATATTACAGAAGTTACCAGTACTCAAGGTAATAATACCTAAGCAATAGTATTATATTTGGACAGAAGGAATATTTAATGATATAGCTTATGTTAAAATTGGTTTTGCTCTGAGAAAACACTGATTAAATGATTTTGTCGTTAAGTGGGCTTCTGTTCCTGTTGTAGCCTTATTGCTTGACATTGCATGAGTCACTTAGCCTCTCTTTCCTTTGTGTCCAGTCTGTAAAGTGACCAATACTCATTTTTTTCCATTCTACATTCCTAATGTATGGACATTAGTTCATGGTATTTTTCTAGATCTAAAAGTGTGGAGGCTCCTGGTCTTAGCTACATATTCTGAATTATGATATATGGCAGCAATAGTACATGAAATCTTTGCCAATCATTACCAATAAGTGTTACATATGATCATGGAAATTACATTTGAATTCAGTGTGTGTTGGTGTGTTGAATAAATTTAATATATTTATGAAACTTACAGTGAGCCACTGGAAAGATTTGAAGACTTCTAGCAAGTCACTTATTTTTTCTTGAAATCTGCCAAATATGAGACTAGCTATATTTATTCTTCTAATGGGAATCCTCTTTAATAAATGTTGGATTACTCAAATGTAATTTGTGATCACATTAACATGATTACAGCACTCAGAATCCCCGTGGAGCCCCTAGAAATATTATTAGGATTGTCAGTAGAAAGGAGTGTATGGTTTAAAAGGTTCTAAACTAATCATGTACTTATTAGTTATGGCCAAATTCCTGCTAACTCCCAGATGAGGGAGAAAACAAACCAGAACTAATTACTACAGTTGGGCACACAGGGGAAGGTGCTTGTACTAGAAAGAATAGAATAAAATAGCTCTCATGCCTATAATTACTTTTTCCATTATGTCATTTTGAATTATTACCCAAAATGAAATAAAAAATAAAAGTAGCATAGTAATATGAGGTGCTGATAGGTTACAGCAAGATAAAAATAAGTATCTAGACAGCAGTTGCAGAGTGTTACCTTGTGAAATAATTCTTGCAGTTAGTAGAAATAGATTTATGAATCAATTTAGCAGGACAAATAGGTGTAACTCTGACTCAAAAATAAGCAGATTCTGCAGCACTAACAGTCTGATTATTTCAATGATCAGTCTTTTTACTTAAAAAATGTCAGAATAACAAAGTTTTTTCTTTCAGAATATGAAAAAAAAATGTTTATCACATAGATACATGTAAAAGGGAAAACAGACTTTTCAGTGTTACCCATGCTGATTATTTTCTATACGGTAATGCAGCTTTCCTATATGCATAAAATTTTAAAACCAGCATCTAATCTTATTTTCAAACAGAAAATATATAAGTGATACGTAAACAGGGATTACCTAACAATAATTAACAAATTAGGTTTTCCAAGAAGACTATTCTTAAAACATAGACTAATGTCCTTGTTCCTGCCAGAACAGGGTTCATTTTTTGCAGTAACTGGAAGGGGATGTGGCTAGGATCCAGAGCATGTTCTATACCACCTGACATCATTGCTACATGGGCATGTACAGGACTCTTCTGAGAAGAGTTTCTGTCCAGTCAAGGAAATTTGGTAGAGAGTTGTACAATATTGTCTATTATCTTTTCTTTTTCTCCCCTATGTAAATAATTTCTTTTTTTATATAACTTTTGTTAGTAATATTTTTGCTGTTACTGATACTTTTTTTTTGTCTCATTATTGTATCCAGTAAATTGTCCTTACCTCAACCCATGATTTTTGCCTTTGTGCCTCCAGTTGCAGGGAGGAAAGGGAGTGGTGCATGGTTTTAATGGGAGTAATAAATTGGAGAATACCATTCCTAAACTATGACACCCTGTCTAAAAGAAATTGCTCTTAATTTTATTCTGCACGGTATATGTTTGATATTAGACAATTACTCAAGTTTATAGTTAAAGAATGTTCTGAAATGAGGCTGCCTAATAATTTTGCCCTTCACCTCCATTATTAGATCACTGCAAAAAAAGAGCAACTACATGACAGAGTATCCAAAGCATCTCTATCCAGAATATCCCTTAACTTGGTAATTTACATCATCCTCCTCTAAGAAACGTGGATATGAAACTATCTCAGAAGCTTCACTCCAGAGCTAGATCTCATTTTCTTTATTTCAGCCACAATCTCTGGTCTGAGGTCTGAATTATTTCACTAGAAGGTGACTGGGTCTTTTAGATGGCTCAAAACAGAATGACAGCTAAAAAGTTTAATCAATTAGTCATACTGCGCAACTGCTCTCATTCCTCCTTCTTACTTGACTCTACCATCACATTTTCTGCTGATATTCTGTCCTTCTTATATCAGACATTTTCCTGCTTTTCTCACTTCCAGGAATCAACTTCTTATGTAATGTTATGTCCTTGATGAACAGGAAAAGTGTCTTTCAGAGAAGATGGTAGTGGTGACTTCCTTTTATCCAATGCTTGATCAGGGTGTTTATTTTGCATATCAGTGCTTTGTATTCAATTCCATCCTTAGGATTTCAGTCCACCTGGAGCTGAGTCCTCATCTGGTGATTTCAGTGGAAAATGGGTATGCACCCACTGAACAGAACTGATTAGGATTTAATTGGAGGTATAGAGACTGAATCTAATACCACAAATGACTCTGAAAGAGTCTGATCTTAGCATTTACAGAGTGCAGCCACACTCACGGAATCAAAAACTGTGGGAACTGAAGCCAGATGTGTCTATAACAAATACACATCATTTATTAGTAAACATAGGCCTCTTTTCTGTAAAAACTACCAATTTAAACACTTCCAAAAAACTTAAAATATCTGAGTTGAAGCTCCAGTCAAGCAGATGGTAAGAACATCTCTGTCTTTCAAATTCTAAGAGTCTTTTACCCATCAATCTGTAATTCAGCATATGAAGCAAAGAAAAGAATGCAGAGTTTGTCTTTACAGGAACAAAAGTTTGAAAGTGTATGGCTCTATGCAGTATTATAATAAAGCAGTTCATAGTTTGCTCAGGACTCAATAAATCATCACAGTTCAAATTAAACAGCTTACAGTTGTTTTCTGATATTTGTTTTAAGTGTGGATCACTGGAAAAACTGCACCACAGCAGCTTTCATACATCAGATTTCAAAACTCTACAAATAATTGTAAAGAAATGTATTAAATGCCTTAAAAATGGATGTTGCACTGTCTTCACAGACACTCATTATAACATATTCTAACTTTAAAACCCGCAATTAACTTGGAATAAAATATTTGCTTGCTGCAGTGATGCTTGGTAGGGCATGTGTTAAATTTCTCTTGGTAACATAACCAAGACAAGACCTTATGTTATTTTAGCTAATGAGATTATTTTAGCTAATTAGTTTTGACTACGACTTATTTTGGTTTTGCTACTGCCACAGACAGTCTTTTGAAGATATCCATTAAAATGAAATGAAGCTCTCTGTTTCAGCTCAACATGAAACCTTTGATTTCCATCCAAACTTAATGCTGAAATTTAGAAAATTAACTTAATAAAAAATAAGTATGTAAATAACAACTGCAATGAATACCCATTTTCTTGTACACCATAAACTGGATTAATTATAAGCAATTTTTTTCTGAATTTTAGTGAAGAAAAGTCAAGTATGGGATGTGAAACTTGGTAACAGCAGAAATAACTTAAAATGGGTAAATAATATAGAAATTGATTCCATATAGAAAAATTAAAATTTGCATTTTATCTAAATATCTTTTTTTTAATGTTCTGCTTCACTTTTTTCTTTCTGATAATGAAATATAGAATATATATTTTAGTACGGAAAAAATACCTCTTTTTTACTTTTTGTTGGATGTATAAAAATAATTATTCTTTTCAGTTAGCATGCAGAAAAAAATATCTACTTGACATATATAAATAGTAGAATAAAAACTTACATTAATTCATACCATACTGAAAAGCTTGACAACACTGTAAGTCCATTTCCTGGGCATACTGATACCTACTGGAAATTTAATTTCTGCCTTTGTGTTCTTTCCATGCGTGTACACTTTCTTGCCCTATCCTTTCCAAATCCTTACTTTTAAAAAATATGAAAAGTATTAAAACCTAAACAATTAAATAGAAAATTAAAAATCCCTGTTTTCAGATATCTTACAATTTCCAGGACAGAACTATTATGAGAAAATTTAGGTGAATATTTATTTTGTGTATATCATCTCTGTAAAGGAGTAAGACCAACTCTTTGTCTATATGGCAACATGAGGGAAATAGTTTTCTGCAGTATTCTTCAACATTAGCCTAATTTTTTATTGATCTGCTTTAAAATACCTAGCCATCAACTTAAAAAAAAGGAACTGCTTACATGAGAATTATTTCAAGACCTTTTTCTCTTATGATGTATCTTATTTAAGTATGCAATGTATTTTGTACGCTTAAAGATATATATTGTGTTAGATTACCATAAGAAGCATGGCAGAATAGCTTCAATAAGAAATTTGTGAGAACAGGCCACAAAATAAACCTAAAGGAAGAGCTGAAGCAATAGATCAAAGTGGCCTTAAATGAAAATGTTCTAACCAACCCATGATGTACTATCATATACTGATTGCCTAAAGCTTTTCCACATGAGAACAATATGTTGAACATGTATCTGATAGAGGCCTATATTGTTAAAATATTACTTCACAGTTAGGTGATCACAAGCTGCCAAGTAATTTGTGCAGATAGCCAGGGAGCAGGAGACAGACATAGTCTTGCCCTAAGGCTTATTAGAAAGGCAGAAGAGTGATGCAGACAAAACAACACACATTAGTACCAGAAAGCATTTTCAGTATTTTAGTTGTTCAGTAATAAGAAACTCTCCCCTTACCCAGCAGTTTGAAACCAAGTATTCTTCAATACTGAAAAGGAGCAGGAAAGTAAGTAGCATCTAGATATTCTTCAAGGTGGAGTTTACTTGCTTTTGTTTCTGACCTTTGGGGTGAAGGAAAATCATAGCTTACCTAGGTTTTAAGGTCAGGCAACAGACTGATACATGCCCCAAACTATCCCACGCAGCCAAATGCTTAAAGGTTAAATGAAGACAGAGGACACTAACTGTCTTTTAATTACCACTAGGGATGGTGACTCAGTCACTGCCCCCGACAGCCTGTTCCAATGCTTGACAACTCTTCCAGTGATTTTTTTTTCCCCTAATATCCAATGCAAACCTCCTTTGGTGAAAGTTGGGGTCATATTTTTTATGAGAAGAAGGGTCAAAGTTATCTTTGAAAACTGGACTTATGACCCCTTTTTAAGTACATTGGAAAATATGGCTTAGAGAGTTTACCAGAATTGTCTGAATTGTGTCTAGACTGTTCTCTTAGTATCAGTCATGTGGCTCCTGAAATGTAAGCAAACAGCCTCAATCATGCAATTTTATCCATGACCTTGTTATTTACAGAGCATGTTTTTTAAGTGATTGTTAATAATGGGTGGAATTTGTTTTAATTTTCACTGCACTCTGGAATCTCATACCTTGCTCTTCTCATGCAACTGGGAACAAGAGTCATTCTTGCTTCATGTGACATTAGCAGCTACTGAATAATTTCATATGCAGATTAAACACTGCATTACAACCCTTTTCATGCCTAGAATACCAAATGATTAAATGCCTAATCCATAACTATGGCATCCTACAAACTGACACATAAAATATTGAGTAGCCCTATCTGCTACTTCTGGTAGCATCGATCCAGTATTATAGACTATTATATAATTCTATTTGTATTATTGTTTATAATGAAGTGAACAGCAAGAGTATGGATAATTACTCCTGATCTGTTTGGTTCAGACTATAATTTTCTTGAGGTTCTTTCTGAGATTTTTTTTTTTTATGTGATCCTCCATTTCAAGGTTCATTTGCTAAAAACCAAGCATTTTCTATCCCTTCCTTTCTTATTCTAATCAATAAAAAATGGAAGGTTAATTAAAAAAAAAATCTTTATGCATGATTTTTCTCCAAATGTAATATGAAACTAAATATAATTACCTGTCAGGTTATCAAAATTTGTCTCAAAGTCTTCAAGCTCTCTCCTAAATGAATGCCAGTTCAACTAATATCCAAAAGGTGATTTTTACACGTGCCATTGTCCAGCCATGGATATACAAGATAAATAGCAATCATTTCATATGAAATCTAAGTTTACCAGTTGTTTTTAATACTACCTCTAAAAATCTTACAGATAATATTACAGTAAGTTTACTTTTGATGTGTTTGATTAAGGCAAATGTTTATCCCTAAGATTGCAAGGGAAAACAATTCTTGAAGACTGCTTGAAAAAAATCTTCACAGAAGCCTTCTAAAATCCATATCATCTCTGACATCAAAGGACTTTTCACTTTCATGTATCCAGATGTCAATACATATTTCTGAGTTTGCTCCTTTGGGAGTTAAACAAATATATTTGACATATGTGTCAAATATAAATTTCTTCATTCTGAAAACCTTTAACAAATATTTTTCCCTGGAATGGATTAAACGTACATTTATGAAAGAATGTGATGATTTGGAATATAGTTATTTCAGCATACTGTAAGACATAACATCATCTGCCTGTGAAATATCAGCACATGAGATTTCATTTAATACATTTAGTATTAGACATTTAGTTAAGTTCTTTTACATAATACCTCATTTTCTAACCACTTTTCTCTAGGATTAAGCTTGCAAACCATTAAATAATGGGAGCTTTTATAAAACAAAATAGCTCTTTGTAGCAGTTTGGGGGAGAGTTATAAAATTTCATTATTTTTCAGTCCCCTGGAAAACAAGCTGTTAAGCAATAATGAACTAATTATTTCATTCAAACAGAAAACTGCAAAAGAGACATCATGTCAGTCTTACAATTTAATTCCCAAATTCAACGACTTGTTTCTTTGGTTTCTTTCAACTAGGAGATTAGGGAATCTTCGAGTTTCAAAAGTGCAAAACACTGAAGCATTGGAAAATTATCTCAACTGACTCAAACTGACTACTGGAATTTTGGAATCTATCCCTTTATCACTGTTGCCCAAGGAATAAACAGATAGAGGTTACTCTCCATTTTCAGTAAGAGCAGCCTACAAAAGCAGAGCTGAAGAAAGTGCAGAATTCACCGGGAGAACACTCAGACAGGCACAGTCACCCGTGCAATGACCCTGGGCAATGTGCAGGCTGGGACAAAGGGTCCTCAGGAGGGCTGAGGTTCCTTAATCCGGCAGTCATATCTCACACAGCTGTCCCTCTCCTTGGATTTCTGTGTCTTCCAGAGGGCAACAGCAGGGACCTGCTGGAAGCTGGGGGCTGCCAGGTCAGGCAGGAGCTGTTAGGGGTGGCTGCTCTCACACATCCCTGCCAGACACCACTGGTCCTGCCTGTGCTGGGCAGCATCCCCTAAGCAGTGTAGTAAAAAATCTCTGCCCCTGCTCACTGCTGACTCCAGCCAGGCCATTTCGTCCTTGCTGGTCACATTTTGTCAAACTATCCAGCAGCTCCAGACTCTTCAATCATATGAAATTGGTGAATTTTAAAGGACAAAACATCAAAGACCCTTAATGAAAAGTGGGCACCGAGAGAAATATTTGTCCAGGAGCTTGATCCAGCTGCTGTTGAAGTAAAAGAGAATTTCCCTGATGATTAAGAGGAGAGCTAGTTACTTTTCTCCCTGGCTAGTGAAATTTGAACGTTACATTTAACCCCAATAATAGAGTGGAAATTTGCTCTCTATATGATGACTAAACCCAAGAAAAGCACATAATTAAAATGAAGAGGCATTTTAAATCTGTCTAAATTGATGGAGAAGGTTAGAGGAAAGTTTTTAGTCATTCCTGCATACATATGTGGAGTAGCACATTTTTCTACCTGAGGGAAACATGTATTTGTTACTTTCAGTTTCTTGCGGACTTAGTGATAATGTATGTCAACTTCCAAGACAGATATTAGTCCACCTCGGATTGTTTTCTGAAACATTTTTCATCTCTATAGTGAAGAAAAGAAACAAAAAAAAAAACCCCAAAAACTAAACTAAACAAGAAACCAAACCAAACCAACTAAAACACCAAAAAAGCAAAACAAAACAAAAGATTATGTAGCTATGTATATTATATTTATGAAGGTTCCCTTTGTATTGACTTTGAATTATCCTGGTAACATTAACATGTTCAATATCAAGACAATTGTCCCTACAGGTGGATATCACTTCACAATTTTTGTTTCAGAAATTCTATTTCAGCTGGAGACAAATAGAGATGGCAACATTAATCTTTGTTCTTGAACCTGTATCACATAGTTGAGTGCTTAAAGGACATAACATCGTGGCTTCCATTAGGAAAATCTGAAACTCACAGATATTGTACCCAAAGTGGTGTTCTCCCTTTTTATGTTCTTCTTCAAAGAAGATTTAGTCCCAGAAATAGGTCAGATTTAATGCAGGTAACAAAAACTTCTAACCAAGAGTGCATTCTTAATGCACAGAAATATGTGTGCTTCAGTGACAGCTGAACGATGTTCTTAAATTTGTGGTTGTTATAAATCTGTTAATCTCTCTGTTCTTATTCTTGCATTATTATCCAGTGTAGTTTTTTTTTCACATCTACCTCTGTGTGATTTTAAGAATACAGAAATAAACAGTAGAAGAGTTAAGAAAATACAGCAATATTTATTTTCAAACAAAGTTCATAAAGTTGTTATTACATCTTATTTTGAGTCTTCCTCAGTACTTTATCTATTTTCAATATTACTCTTCATTTTTAGCATAAATGAAGATCTGTGTTATTTTACATTTTGGTTTTCTATATCTGCTTCCATCATTCCACAGATAAAAAGAAATATAAAATAAAGCAGGAGGGATTTTGGACAAAATCCTTACATTTAAACAGGGTCAGTACACAAACTAATGTGCTTTTTTGCAGGAACCATTGTGAGCATCATTTACATATATTTTATCTGTAATTATCTATGTAAATTAAACTCCTCTTGCATATAAATACGCACTTAAACCTACAGTTACCTGATTGGCATGTGCAATCAGATGTGAAATTGCATGTTGAAAAAGTCTTTAATGCAGGTCAATAAAATTCAGTTAATTCTCAATAATCTTTTGATATTGGAAGTATCCCAACCCTTTTCTCAAGTAGAAAACTGACAAAAATAGAACATCTGAGCTGCTTTTTCTGCGCAATCTTATAAGGACAGGGCAAAATTTTTGCCCTTCAGGTCCACAAAAGAAATCAGACCACCCTAAGACTGAACACCAGTAAAATCAGGAATTTCCTTTTGACTGAACTACTTTACCTGATTTGCTTAAGCCCTCTTTCAATCTTTCTGCAGAACTTTATGGTGGTAAAATCCACACGAAAATGTACTAAATTTATATTTTCCCATTCACATATTACTTCAGAGTGAAGGAACTTTTAGATAAATATGTTAAAAACTTTGAAACTATTCTTATTATCATTAACATTGATTTAAAAAAAAAAAACAAAAAAAAGAAGAAAAAAGTGTAAAAGCTTAACTTTTACTATTTTTCCAATAGCTAAGGGAGTAATGCCAGTAGCAGGAGAGTTTGTCCAAGACATCTTAGGTTATTAAGCATTTCATTTGAAAAAATAAAAATATGTTCTTCAGAAAGAAAGAATAGCTGCAGTCTGATGGTGCTCCTCCACAAAAGCACATTTACCATAGATGCTTTGCTCTTTGAGTACTGTATGCTAGTCGCTGGTCAGATCACTGGGGGCAGTCAGAAGGAATGTGAAAATATGGCATTTTAACTCACCTTTACACAACCGTCTCCTCTGAACAGTCCTCTTTCCCGCTGTCTTTAAATTACCTGAAGGCTCTTTGTTCTAATGCTAAGATGTAGAGGCCACTGAGGAGTGTAAACATTGTTCAGAAACAGCATAAGGTAAATACAAGCAAAATACGCTCTTTTTTTCTTCATCTGAAATGCTGAGAGAGTCAATTAGACAAGACCCATGTGTCATTTTCATGCTATTATGTGAAATGAAAGATGATAAATTTTGGGCAGTTAAGCACACATAGATTTTAAGAAAGCGTAGAACACCCAGCATATTTTTAGTATTGTGCATATATATATATATATATATAAAAATGTCTTTGTGTTCCCACACACCCTCTCCTTCCACAAAAATGTATGTGTACTTACTGAACTGGCAAAACTTTCCATATTTTCTAAGATTCACATTGGACCTTTGATTGATTTTTCATATACCTGGGAAAGGATGGCTCCTGGAGCGTACGCCTGCCGGTCACATCTAATCCTTCCCTACATGATCAGGGCTATTGTGCATTTTACTGGAGTAAGTAAGGCTTCTGGACAACGAGTTTGTACACAGGGGAAGAATGGCACAGCACATATATTCTCAACAGAAATTTGCTCCTTCTAGTCAGCTAACAAACTAAATCACCAAAAATGTGATGTTGCTGAATCATTCAGTGTTTTCTTATACATTTCAAGCTTTGGTGGGAGTTACATCATAATAGTTTATTTGGTCAGAGTCTGAATGTTTGTTTATTGAATCACATCATGTCTCCTGTAACATTTAATTTCTTCTTGTGCTACAGAACATATTAACTTTGCAAAGAGTCATTCACAAAGTCCACTTTCAAATCACTTTATAACTCAATAACTGATTAAAATACTGTTATAAGATGTGGAAAGAACATAAAGACACTTTGTCAATTCAGTACTGCACCATTGTATATATAAAAGAATTCTTGCTATTTTTGCCTGCCACTAACAGCTGTGAGGGAGAGCTCAGCTCCTCTACTTCCTAAGGCCTCTCAGGGTCTGAAAGGGATTGTGAAACCCCCACGTGGTCAGGAGTAAAGTAATGCAGCACCCCAAGGAAGTGAGGTTGTAAAAAAAACCTTTAATTACCTGTGTCCGGTGTATTTAAGCCCTTTGGGCTGGGTCTGGGAGGTAGGATGTGATTGGGTAAGGGTTCAGGGGGAGTGGTGTGTTTTGGGGGACACAGGGGCCAACAAAGGAGCAGGAGGACCAAAACCCAATGGGAACTCAGTAATAGGAAGTGACAGGTGATACATCCAATAAGGTTGGGAGGGGGGCGGGGCTGGATACCCAGGAAGAAAGGAACACTTTTCACATATGTGCAGGGGGTTCTAGAGGTTACAATCTAAACAGGGGAAAACTTGTACGTAAAAGACACAGGTAATGCTGAATTATAAAGTCTCTGGTCCTTTGGAAGTTGTCACAGTAGTGGTCTCGTCTCCAGGGGCTTCCTCCTCCACGATTCTGTGGCAGAAGTCTTTCCCAACATGCCACCACCCCAAAAGAAGTCTAATTCAACTTGGTGTCTTCCGGGCAAAATGTAGAAGTCAGGCCCCTTTTTTGTTCTTTCCTACAGTAGGTATAAATTTTTTCCCAGTACAGCTATTGTTTTTCCTCAAAGTGCTGTTTTCTAGGGAGTATCAGTTTTCCCAATGCCTAAGGGGTCCAAAGTACCCAACTGGAGTGTAAACATACCTAGATAGTAAAATGGAAGAAATGGATGCTTCACTATTTTGATTGACTTTCTAAAGTCACTATTCCAGCTGTAGGAGAATATCTGACCCCTCTCTTCACTCATGAAGAAGCAAGTCTTGCATTCCTCAAGAATTAGTATGACTGTAACCAGCTGACCCACCTTACACTAAAAATCAATAGAAAAAGCAGATATGTCAGTGAAAGTACTAAGCATAAAGAAACAAAAAGAATTTTGTTGGTGAAAGAAACTGCATATTACTAATTACAAGACAAGCATTCTGGAAACAAGGAGAGGGAAGGGGTGATACTTCTACCTCTGATTTTGAAGTCAGTCATGCATCATCATTATATGCTGATCTTTCATTTGTCATTTATGTGTTATATAAAGACCTGAAAAGGAAATGTATTTGTACATGAATAACAATGCATTTATTTTATAGCATATTTCACTGTGTCGTCAGCTAATTAAATTCTGTCACTGAACCAAATATGATTGATTGTTACCTGCAGCTGTTCCCTGCAAATCTGTCTACAAATAGTTGCTCTGGGATGGTAAGCATTCTGACACTCTCTAAAATATATTCAGCAACAGAATCAGACAGCCATTGAAAATTTAATCTTATCAAGACTTCCACTGAACTCATGGGGATACCATTTTTAATTAGAAAGAGAATGCCAGACTCTGAGTAGCTTGCTTAGCAAAGTTCACTAAGTAACATCTGATTAAAAGACATACGGTGGACAGCTTTATTTTCCCTCCAGGAAAGCCAATAGCTACAGAAATTATTATTTCCTTTGTAAGATGCATTTAGTCATCAAAATGACAGGCTTGTCAAACCATGTGGCAGATCACCTCTTACTTTTTTTTTTTTTTAATTTTTTTTCCTACTGATGTATCAATAAAGAGAACACACTGCCAGTGAATTTTGTTACGAACAATTTTGTGCATGACGGTGTGAAGGGACAGTATGAATTCTGAGAAATGCTGCAATAATGCAAAACTGGAAAGTGATTCACCAGTGGTGGTGGTGATATCCAGACAGACACTGAGAGGCTGGAAGTGGGAATTGCAGGACCTCATAAAGTTCAAAAAGGTCTACTAATTGAATAATCATAGAATTATAGAATAGCTTGGGTTGGAAGGGATCTTAAAGATAATTTATTTCCATGCCCCCTGTCATGGGTAAAGATGCCATTCACTAGATCAAGTTGGTCAGGGTCCAAACTGGCCTTGAATATTTGCTTCCTCAGATGGGGCAGCCACAGCTTCTCTGGGAAACCTGTTTAAATGTCTCACTAGTCTCACAGTAAAGAATATCTTCTTAACATCTAGTCTAAATCTCTCAGTTTAAAACCATTCCTCCTTGTCCTATCACTACATCTCCTTGGAAGCAGTCCCTCTCCAGCTCACTTGTAGGCCCCTTCAGCTAGTGGAAGGTTGCTATAAGATCTCCTCATAGTCTTTTCTTCTCCCACATGAACAACCCCAACTCTCTCAGCCTGTCTACTGACACATGTACATATTTCAATCTGCCAAATTGTGGCACATGTGTCATATCTGACTGCCAGAGATCTAAGGGGTTAAGACCTCTTGGGTTAACACCCTCAGCTCTTACAGGAGTTACTAGTTGACAGTCTGGACATGCAGACACAATGGCCTTGGCCTGAGAAACAGATAATTGAAACAATTTTTGCAGTGACTTCGAATTTTGGTGAAAAAAGTTATGAGAAATTCTTGCTTCCTCAAAATTGTTTGGTGTAGGTACTGAATTAACTGGAAAAGCTGAATTTGTAGCTTTATCTGCCANGTAGCTTTATCTGCCACAGCATTCCCTTTTGGGAGTAGTCCAGGCACATATGTGATCTAATGTG
>WBMV01004650.1:13743-39704 GCA_013396655.1 Campylorhamphus procurvoides
ACCGGCGGGGGGGGCCGGGACGCCCCTACCGCCCTCCCGCCCATTCCACCGGGTTCTTTTCGCCGCTTTCTCCATTCCCACGAATAACCGCGGTAACCGGGGCTCCTCCGTGCCGGTACCGAGCTCCGGGAGGCTCCGGGACCGCGGGCCGCGAGGGGTGCGGGGTGGTACGGTCCGGACGCGGGGGTGGGGCCAGCGCCGCCACCTCCCCTTCCCTCAGAACCCGGCGCCGCCGCCATGAGGTGAGAGCGGGGCGGAGGTCGTGGTTTGGGGGTCGGGGTCGCGATCTGGGGGCTGCAGGGGCCGGGGNAGGGTGGGTGTGGGGCCGTGAGGGGGAGGAGGGGGCCCTGAGGGGGTGCAGGGTCCGTGAGGGGGATGCAGGGCCCCCCTGACCCGTGCCCACCGCTGTCCCAGTATGCTGCGGCTCCAGAAAAGGCTGGCCTCCAGCGTCCTGCGCTGCGGGAAGAAGAAGGTGTGGCTGGATCCCAACGAGACCAACGAGATCGCCAATGCCAACTCCCGTACGTGAGGGATCGTCCTGGACACGGCCCTGCCCGAGGAGGGGACCTGGGGGAGAGGGAAGAGGGGTTTGGGGGGGCTCAGCAGCAGCGGGGTTAGTTTGTAATCACAAAACCGTTGGGTTTGGGAAAAAAACCTCCCACGATGATCAGCGTTCGGCTTGGGTGAAATTCTGCTACTGGAGCAGCTTCCCAGTGGGATTTCCAGGACTTGCAGAGCTCCCCGGGGCACTGGTGGGTGCAGTCTGTGCTGTCCTCAGATAATCAGAGAATTGGGATTGTTGGAGGAGCAGGAGGAGGGCAGAGCAGCTCCAGCAGCATGAGGGGCACTGTGGGGAGATCAGCCTTCCCTGGCACGGGATCCTCCTGCTCCCCGTGGGGAGGGGTCTGTGCTCCCCCAGGGCCCCAGCCCAGGCCTCGGGTGCTTGTTTTGCAGGGCAGCAGATCCGGAAGCTGATCAAGGATGGGCTGATCATCCGCAAGCCGGTGACCGTGCACTCCCGGGCCCGCTGCAGGAAGAACACGCTGGCCCGGAGGAAGGGCCGCCACATGGGCATCGGTGAGGGCTCCACACATCCATCCATCTGTCCATCCACCCACCCATCCCTCTGTCCATCCCTCCCTCTCTCCCATCCACCCACCCATCTGTCTGTCTATCCATCCATCCATCCATCCATACACCCATCCCTACATCCTCCTGGGGTGGGAGGCACTGCCCACTCCCCCTGCCACCTGCTGCACACCCCTGGATAACCCCCCAGGCTTCCTCGGGTTGAGCCCTGATGGTTTTGATGCTTAAAATGGATGAAAGAACTTCCCAGAGAGTGTTAGTAGAGATGAAACAGAGAGCAGGTCCTGTGAGGGGCAGCCCTTTTAGGTGCACATTCTACACATTTATAACACTAATTAATTACCTTAAGGCAGTGGGGTTTATCCATGAACTAAAGCAGAGGGGTGAACGCTCTGGGAGGAGGGTGGGGTTCATCTGGTGGGATTCTGGGCTCACCCTCACCCCTTTCCCCCCGGGCAGGCAAGAGGAAGGGCACGGCCAATGCCCGCATGCCCGAGAAGGTGACGTGGATGCGGCGGATGCGGATCCTGCGGCGCCTGCTCCGGAGGTACCGCGAGTCCAAGAAGATCGACCGCCACATGTGAGTGTGGCCACACGCCTGGGGGGCTCTGCACCCCCGGGGGCAGGGGGGGCTCACACCAGGGAACCCCCCCAGAGCTGTGTCAGGGCCCCCAGGACACCCCAGCAACTCCCAAGCAGCTCCTTACCAGACTCATCCCAGCACTGGGGTGGACAGACAGACAGACAAAGCTTCCCGGAAGCTCTGCACGACCCCTGGGCCCACCTGGAGGGTTTAATAAGGGGGGTGTCCCTCTCACAGGAAATGGAGCTGAGACCCTCCCACCTCATCACACAGGTGATGGGAGCACCTGGGCACGGGGCTGGAGGGACCCCCTTGTGTGGGACCCCCCGTGTCACACCCCAGTGTCACCCTGAGGTGGGGGCAGTGCCCAGAGGGCCCCCCAGTTCACATCCCACACCCCCAGAGCCCTTTCCTCCAGCTCTGGCAGGTGGGAGGGGAGCAGAGCTGTGCAGGGGGTTGATGTGCTGCCCCCACAGGTACCACAGCCTGTACCTGAAGGTCAAGGGCAACGTCTTCAAGAACAAGAGGATCCTCATGGAGCACATCCACAAGCTGAAGGCAGACAAAGCCCGCAAGAAGCTCCTGGCGTAAGTGCTGCCCTGGGCAGGGGGTGCCAGGAGTGACTCCCCACGTGGGGCATTCTGGCACCAGTGGCAGGAATGGGGCCCAGACTGGGCAGGGCTGGCTGGAAGCAGAGAAGTGTGGGATGGTGGTGGAGCTCTGTGTGTTTGAATGCTCAGAGAAGGGAAACTGGGAAATTGCTGAGCAGCTGCTGGAACCAGTGAATGATTGAGCAGGGCAGGGGAGGGATTCCAAAATCCTGCCGTGTCCTGAGGGGGGAAAAGCTCACTCTCCTCACTTTGGGGTTCAGTGAAGGGGTGTGACCCCACAGAGCCCCTGGTGGCTCCTCCTTGGCTGGAGCGAGGGGAAAACCCTGGGAGATCCATTGGGTGGGCTGTGGGTGCTGGAGCAAGGCTGGTGTGGGGCAGCAGGACCCCCAGGAGATGGGGATGGGGGTGCTGGGTGTTCTGGTGCTGCTGGAGGGCACTCAGCACCCCCATCCCACAGGGACCAGGCCGAGGCACGGCGCTCCAAGACCAAGGAGGCGCGGAAGAGGCGGGAGGAGCGGCTGCAGGCCAAGAAGGAGGAGATCATCAAGACCCTCTCCAAGGAGGAGGAGGCCAAGAAGTGACCACGGGCTTGTTTTCCAGCCTCGAGCACCCAATAAAACATCCAGGACTCCTCTTGCATTGTGTTGGTGTCTGGAGCAGGGAGGGATGGGATGGGATGGGGAAGAGCTGCTGCTGCTGCTCCCCAGTTTGGGGCTGGGTCACCCCCAGGGTCCTTCCCTGTGGCTTCCAGGCAGGAACAGCAGCAGCTTTGGGGGGTTTCAGGGGGCCAGGAGGTCCTTGGGCCCATCCAAAATCCCCCCCAAAAGGCTCGGGGCAGAGCTGATGGCCATGGGAAGGTTGGGTGGGATCAGGGGCTGGAGACAGGGCTTGGAAAATGGTGTTTATTGGTACTTATAAATACAAACATCAGGAAGAGTCCATTTGGAGACGGATAATTGATTTAAAAGGACACTGTCAAGTAGTTTTGAGCTACCTTAATGCTGCCACCCTGGTCGGCAAACAGAAAAGAAAATGCTTTGGGTTCTGTGTTTGGAGTTTTCCCTGGAAAACTCTGCCGTGTTCCAAAGGAATCCAGTCAGCCAACTACCCCCTGCCTCCAAAACCCCCTTTCCACTCCCCTGCATGAGCTGAACAAAGGGGGGGTTGTGCAAATCCTGTGTGTGATTGCTGGGTGACCCCCGGCCCGGCCAGTCCGTGCCCATCCTCTTCTGCCACCCTGAAACCCGGAGAGAGTTCTGGAAATGAAGCCTCTCGAGGGGAGAGGGAGAATCCACAGCGCTAAAGAGGATTTGAATAAATAGAAGGGATTAAAAGCATCTACAGGAAGGCATTGACAGTATCCTTTTAACCACAGCAGCCTGGAGTTCCTCCCAGCAGACCGTGAGCACAGACTGGGCAAACTGGGGGGAGAGGAAGGGGGTGCAGCTCCCAGGGACCCTCCTGTGCCTGGAGAGCCTGGGAAGCAGCACATTGTCCTTGGAGCAAACTCCTGGTGAGAAAACAACCCCCCTGACCCTGAAAGAGCCATTTCTGGTGCTGCCCCTGCTCTTCCCCCACCAAAGGATTCCTCAGGATCGAGGCGAGGCCCCAGTTCCCGGTGGGAATACCCACGGACACGAGTGCTCCTTCCAGCCAGCAGGAATGACTGACACAGCTCAGCGTCCCCAAAATCCTGCCAGAGCCTGACAAGCCCTGCCCCATCAAACCCTCGGGATCTGCCCAGCAGTTCCACCCTGGGCACCTCCAATGCCCAATCAGTCCGTGCTCCCCTGGAGCACCAGCACTGGTTTTGCCTGAGACGCCCCCAAACCAGCCCCCAAATCCCCCCCTCCCTCCCCAAGAGCTGGGCCTGGCTCATCCCAACCCCCTTCCATCCCTGGGGGTCCTCCCAGGGGCTCCACACTTACCTGTGGAAGGTGGGAAGGTCGGGACAGCCCCCAGTGCCCCCTGGAGCGAGGGCGGATCCCAGACCTGCTCCATCAGGGAATCCTGATTTCTTCATCAGGGCAACAAGCAAGAGGTTCTACTCTGCTTTTCCTTGGGGACAAGATGAAGGGATGGAGGGAAAGGACAGGAGGAGGGAACTTACAGTCACTGGAACACAGACTAGAACTTTATCCCTGTATTGAGAATTATATATAAATAGAGATATTATTCCCTATGTTGAGAAGAACATCCTTGCCCCTGGGACAGAACCTGAAATCAGAGTAACTTTGGACACCCAAGCCCTGCCCAAACAGGCCATGAAATCCCATGAGGGCCCAGCTCACTCGCTCCTTAAAAGCCTTCCCAACAGGCTCAGGCTTCCCTTGGGAAAAATTCCTTCTTAAAACCGAAATTAAGGATTCAGCCCAAAAGAAATGACTGAATTAAAAACCTGTTAAAAGGCAAAAAAAAAGGAATAAAAAGCAGGATGTGGAGAAGGGCAAAAACTGTGACATTACAGATTGCAGGGTCCATCACAACCATGTGGGAAACCCTCTGAGCTGGGTATTATGGATAGGGGGGAGATGGACCTTCCTGTGAGCGTGGTCAGGGTGGGAGCAGGGAGGCACAGGGGGATCCTGGCTCAGCAGCTGCTCTTTCCTTTATTCCCTCACTGAAAAATGGACCTAAAACTCGTTGGGGTTTTCAGGTTCGTCGGGCTGGTTCCTCCTGGACAAGGCTGCAGGGTTAAAGCAAGTTCCTCTCCTCTCCCCAGTCCCCATTTCCAAGGATTTCGGTTCCTACTCCAACCCCACCAGCAGCATCAGTCCCTCCGGGTTGGAAACCCTCCCGTCCTTCCCGCAGGGGGCTCAGCTGAGCAAGCCCAGCCGGGACGGGCCGGGATGAGCCCAAATCCGCTCAGGGAAAAGCCGGCCCAGCTGCAGCTCCCGCCGAGTCCCTCATCCCGCTGGGACAGGGGGGATCACAGGGGGGTCGGTGGCTCCAGGGCACCCCGGCCCTCGCAAACGACACTGGGATCGCTCTCCCCGAAGATACTGGTGTGTCCCCCTGGGGTGAATTCCAGCCTCAGTTTGCCAGGACGAGCGTTCCGCTGTCATAGGATGATGCAGCATCTGCAGAAGCGCTGTCGGCTCCCGCCCACCGAGGGCGGGGGGGTCACCGGGGCGAAGTAGGCGTGGACCTTGATGTTGGGAAGGTGGGTCTGGAAGGACAAACAGGGGCGGGAGAGGGCACAGGGAAGGAGTCAGAGCGGGTGGGACACGCCTGGGTCATACCCGAGATCCACAGGGGAACGCTGTTGGATCACCAGTGGGATTTCCACCCCACACCCCGGGATGGGTTACAGGGAATGGGGAGGAAATGAGGCTTTTCCCATCCCATTAATCCCCTGGCAGGGGGGAACAGAACATTCCCATCCCTGGAAGTGTCTGGGGTCAGGCTGGAGCAACCTGGTCTGGTGGGAGGTGTCCCTGCCCATGTCCCTTCTGCCCCAGACCATTCCAGGATCCCATGATTTATGATGTCCCTTTACAGATCTGTGTCCTCTTTGCAGACCCAGCGTGACCATCACTCTTTTACAGACGGAGAAATTGATTGAGAGGGGACATTGGGGAGAAATCCTTCCCCGTGTGGGTGGGATGGGGCTGGGATGGATTTCCCAGGGAAGCTGTGGCTGCCCCAGCCCTGGAAAAAGCCAGGTGGGAGCCCCCTGGGATGGTGGGACAGCAGAAGGTGTTGCAGGGCTCACACTGGATGGCCTTCAAGGTCCTACCAACCCATCCCATCCCACAATTCCACACCCCATAAATGACATTCCCACGACACTCCTGAGCATCCCACGAGGCCAGAGCTCCCCATCCCTCCATCCTCACCCTGAGTCTCTTGATGCCTGCCCGTGTGATCTGCTGGCAGTCGTAGAGCTCTATCCTCTCCAGGCTGTGGCAGCTCTTGAGGTGCTCCAGGGAGGCGTCGGTGATGAGGGGACAGTTGTCCAGCTCGATGACCTCCAGCCGGTCGTGGGCGCAGGCGCCGTTGCCCAAGTGGCGGATCCCGTCGTCCGTGATGAGCTCACAGTGGGACAGGCTCTGCCCCCACACACACAGGGTCAAACCCGGCCCCTGCCACCCCAAAAACCCGCCCTGAACCCCCCCAGGCACATGAGGAGGGGGGAGCATCTTTGGGGTTTGGTTTGGGACTGGTCGGTGCCCCCATCCTGTTCTGTGGGGACTCCAGAGGGAAAACTCCCAGCTGGAGGGGGAAAAATCCTTCCCCTGGCAGGGTGGGCAGGCCCTGGCATGGGGTGGTTGTCCAGAGAGCTGTGGACATCCCTGGGAGTGCCCAAGGCCAGGCTGGAGCCACCTGGGACAGTGGGAGGCTTCAAGGTCCCTTCCAACCCAACCCATTCCATGATTCCCTGAATGGGAAAGGCAGCTCTGGGGGGAAAAGACCCACAGGAATTCCATCAAAGCAGAATTCCACAGCTCTGCTCTGGAATCTGCTGGTTCTCAGGCAGATTCCACTGGGAATTCTGCTCCCAGGAGAATCCCTTCCTTGTTCAGGCAGCTGTGGGATCAGTGGGAGCAGGGACAGGAGGTTCCCCAGGGCCAGGTTTCCAGCAGAATCATCCAAGCCCACCCAACTGGGAGGTCAGAGTGTCCCAAATCCCTTTGTTTATAGGGAGAAAATGCTGGAAGTGTCCCTTGGGATACTCACCAGGACCTGGAGCCGTGGACAGTGTATGGAAAGCTGGATGAGGGTACTGTCTGTTATCTGGAACAGAAGAGGGAAAAGCCCTTTCACACTGGGGGTTGTGCACAAGGACTGGGTTTTTCCCCTCCGTGAATAAAACCCTGCAGATTGTTCCCTAATCCATGAGTTTTCCCACAGCCACTGCCCTGAACCCTCAGGAATCCCCCTCCTCATGGGAAGCAGCTCCTGCCCCTGCAGGCAGAGGCACCACAGGCTGGATGTGACCCCTGAAGGGGCTGGAAGGGGCTCAGGACGAAGGGACACAAACCAGCCCCTCTGTGTCTGCCCCGCAGGACAAGGAGGGGGCAGTTCCCTCCCTGGGCAGCATTCCTGCTTTTCTTTGGGAAGGAGGAGCCTCACACAATGGTTTCTGAGGCCAAGGCCCCCCAGGGAGCTGCCTGGGATGGGTTTGTGTCAGGCCAAGGCTGGGGGCAGCTTCCCCCGTTCCTTTTTTGGGATGTTTTCCCATCCCTTCCTGTCTGGACGGGTGTCATTTCCTCCGGGGAGCTCCTGGATCTGTGCCCTGCCAACAGCAGGAAGGGCAGAACCCCAGGCCAGGCTGTTCCCAGGGAGGAACCACAACCCCCTTCCCTCCTTGGGCTGCTGCCTTTCCCAATCCATCCTCCAAGCTGGAGGTTTTCCCTGGGAATTTTGAGTCAATCCAGCCCTTTTCCCTGGAAATGCTGCAGCCCAGTTTGATCCCAAAGCTCTAAAATCACTCCTGTCCCAACAATCTGCTCCAAACTAGGGGAAAATCCCATTATTTTTAGCAATATGTGAGTGTTAAGACCTTCCCCTGGGATTTTCCCTCATGTCAGGGGTCACACCTCACACATTTATTACCTGACACCTACCACCACTAAATATTTATTTAATAATCCTTATTTAACCAGCAGCATTAACATGAAACCCAAACCAAGGCTAAAACCTCAAACCCAGCATTTTCTTCCCCAAATCCAGCCAATCTTCCTGCTCAGGGTTTGAAATTAAGCCCTAATTTGGAGCCAATCTGCTGATTTCCCACCCATTTCCCTCTGCTAGGACTGTTTTAAGAGGAGAGAACCCTTCCCTACCTGCACACACTCCTCCAGGTCCATCTTTTCAAGCTCGTGGCAGTTCTGGGGATGAAGAGAAAACACCCAAACTTAAGTGTAAAGCTCAGACAATAAATATGAACACCACAAAGAGAGTTTTCTTTACAAATTAAGGGGTTTCCCCATGAAATATCACAACTGGAAGGAAACTCTGCTGCCTCTCTGAGAGCAGCAAAGGAAATGTCACTCCTGGGAAGGGTTTGATGAGATTCATCTCCAAAACCAGCAGGAAAGTTTGTAACTCCCAAATGTTTAATGTTTGGATGTAAATCCTCCCAGCTCTGGGGGTCAGGACCAGGCCAAAGGTGCCATAAACCCTAATTTTTGTAACTTAGATCCTACAAACCCTATATTTTGTAACTTAAGGTTCCATTTTTCTGATTAGACCCCATAATCCCTGATTTTTGCCATTTGGGTTCCACAATCCCTGATTTTTGCAGCTCAGATCCCACAAACCCAACTTTTCACACCTTGGCTTCCACCCAAACATGGAGTTAAGAAGTTTTCCCCAAAATCTGCCTTGTTTTTTTGTTATTTATCCCCCACTTACCCTGGCCAGGGTGGTGAATCCCACGTCGGTCAGCTGGGAACACCGAGCCACTTCCAATATTCTGTGGGGAAAGAGCAGGCAGGAGCCATGGAGGGGTCCCAGAATCCCAGGAAAGGGTGGGCAGGGACCCCTGGGGATGCCCCCTGGAGCAGGTGGGGCTGGAATGTCCCAAGGAGGGAGAGCCAGGAGCGCTCTGGGCAGCCATTCCAGACCCCCATGGGAAGAGGAGCTGAGGAGGAGCTTCCCAAATTCTATTTTATGGCCTCCACTCCTTGCCCTGGCACTGGGAAGAGCCTGGCACAGCCTCCCAGGTGGTTCCCACACTGGTGGTAGAGCAGAGTCACTCTGTGGGTGCCACAGCAGGAACCCTTTTACTCCCTGAGCTTAAAAACCCGGCTCAGCTCCGCTCATCCCCTAAAACCCCCCCTGGGAGACCCTCAGGGGTAAAACCCCCATTCCAGGGTGGCTCTGAGAGACCCCAGGAGCTCCAGGAAGGCCCTGGGTGCTCAGGCAGGTGGGGAGGGCAGGGCAGACCCACCTGAGGCGGGGGCAGTTCTGGCCCAGGGCATTGAGGATGGCATCAGTGATGTTGGAGCAGCCCGAGGCACAGAGGGACTGCAGCTTGTGGCAGCCCCTGCAGATGGTGATCAGCCCCTCATCTGTGATTTGCTGGGGACAAAAGGCAAAACAAGGGGCTTCACCCCTCCAAATTCCAGCCCCAGGCTGAGTTTGGGCCCTCCCAAGCCCCAAAAGGGATGTGTTTCAGTGAGACAGGGCTGAGTCCCAGTGAAGGGAGCTGGGAACACTGGGGAAGGGATCCACAGGGATCTCTGGGCCAGGGGAGGGGCTGGGATTCCTGCCTTTGCAATTCCTGCTTGGAAAGGCCATGCCTGGGCACAGGGATCCCATCCAGCCCCATTCCCAGGCACAGGGATCCCATCCAGCCCCATTCCCAGGCACAGGGATCCCACCCAGCCCCATTCCCAGGCACAGGGATCACATCCAGCCCCATTCCCAGGCACAGGGATCCCATCCAGCCCCATTCCCAGATCCACCCAGCCCCATTCCCAGGCACAGGGATCCCACCCAGCCCCATTCCCAGGCACAGGGATCACATCCAGCCCCATTCCCAGGCACAGGGATCCCATCCAGCCCCATTCCCAGATCCACCCAGCCCCATTCCCAGGCACAGGGATCCCATCCAGCCCCATCCCTGGACACTGGACCCAATTCCATGGAAAAGGAAGAGGCATCACTGAGTACAGAGCCCATTCCAACCCATTTTTTGGCATAACCAGACATTTTTGGCACTGCAGAGCTCGTTTAGAGCCCTTCTGTGCAGGAAAGCTGCATTTTTGGGTTCAATCCCATAAAGAGAGGAGAGGAAAGGCCTGGCAGGGTCACTCCAGGCTGATGGAAAGAATTTTTCCAGCTCCTCCTGCAAGTGAATTCAGGATCCCCGTGGGCAGGGAAGGGAGAAACAACCCTGACACAGCAAAGGCTGTTTTGGGGCTTGTTCAGCCCTCCTGGATGGCACCAAAACGCTGGGTTTTGTCAACTGTTTGTCACAACTGCCCCATCCACACTGAGGATGGGGCACATTCCACGTGGTCCTGCCCAGGGATGGGCTGGGAATGCAGGGAAATGCTGGGAAGCTTCACTTACTAAGCAGGTTTGGAGGTTTAGGGTCACCAGCTCGGGGCAATGTGCACCAATGTATTTCAGGGCTTCATCCTCGAGCTGGGGGGGAAAAGAGAGACTGAAACTGCCTGTTTGTGCTGGACCACAGATCAGCTGGGGGGAATGAAGGGTCTGGGGGGCTTTGGGGATGAGGGGAAGGCACCAGAGACACCATCCCTGCCTGGGGGGTTGGTGTTGCCCACCTCAGACCCACAACACCCCAAGAAGGGCTGATCTGATCCAACAGGGACAATTCCCAAAGCAAGGCATGAAACCCCCACCCCCCTCCAGGGATCAGGGGGATGTTCCACCCCCAGGGCCTGTGAGGGACACTGGGGTTGTATTGCAATAGTAATTATTATTGTGCCTTGGATCCCTGTGAGTTTCCCACCCCAGGAGCCACCAGGGTCACCAAAATGAGCCTTTCCTCACTTGCCCTGCCCCCCAGCTCTCACACAAACATGATTTTGGGGAAATGAAGACATGGGGCAGTCCATTCTCCAAGAGACTGGCAGGAATTTTGGTGACAGAACCTTCCAGGAGGTGAAAGGAACCCCCAGTGTGTCCTGTCCCCCCTCTGAGGAGCTGCAGGAACACCCCAGCTGTGCCTCCCCCCTCCCCAGAGCCTCACCTGGGTGCAGCCTTTGAGGGACAGGGCTTTGAGCCCCCCACAGCCCCTGACCAGGGCCTGGATCCCGTCCTTGGTCACTTGGTCACACCAGGAGATGATGAGCTGTTCCAGCAGCGGGCATCCCTCGCTTGGGGGGGAAGGGAAAACATGGGAATGGGGCTTTGTTTTGGGGAGAAATCCTGCTCTTCACCTCTGGAAGGATCAGGATTGACCTGGGGGGCTCAGAGAGGCCTTTTCCAGCCCTGGATTCCATGGTGGAAGTGGCCAAAGCAGGGCTGCTGGCTCCTACCTCAGTGCTTTCAGGGACAGGTTGGTTATGGAGGTGCAGGAGGCCAAATCCAGGTGCCTGAGTTTGGAGCAGAACTTGCTGAGGCTCGTGCAGGTGCTGGAAGAGAGACATGGAGAGATTCCTGCCATGGATCCACCCCAGGTCACACACAGCCCATGGGATGGGACTGGGACACTGGAATGCATTTCCCAGAGAAGCTCTGGAAGTGTTGGAAGGGCCCTGGAGCAAACTGGGATAGTGGGAGGTGTCCCTGCCTGGCACTGGAAGGGTTTTAAGGTCCTTCCACCCAAACCATTCCATGATTCCCCCCACCCAAGCCCAGCCTTCCCTTCCCAAAGGGCTGGAGAACATCCCTGGAGCAGCTTCACTCACGCATCGGTGATCTTGGTGCAGCCATTGAGGTTCAGCACTTCAATATTCCTGCAGTTCTGGGCAAAGGTCCTTTGGGAAAGGGAGGGAAGGGTTGGTCAGGCAGGGGAATTGCAGGGGGGTCACAGCACCTGGCTCAAATGGAACACAACTGAGCTTTGTGAGGTGGCCTCAAACAGGATAGAGAAAAGGAAGGGGAAAATGAAGGATAGGAAGAAGAAATTAAAGAAAAAATGAAGGAGAAAATAAAATCAACTGAGAAGAATCAATAAAGAGGAAAATCAAGAAGAAAATCTAGAGAATCAAGAGAGAGGAAGAGAATCAAGGAGAGCATGAAAACACATCAAGATGAACATGTAAAAAGGAAAAGGAAATGAGGAAGCAGCTGAAGGGCCTGAGGAACCAAGGCCAGAGGGGCAGAGCTTTCTGCTGCCCCCCTCATGCCCTGGATCTCCCACCCAAACTGGAGCAGCAGCCAAGGGAGTTTTAACGAGGAACTGGATTTTCCTGGGAATTCTGAAGTGAAATCAAGCCCCTGTCCCTGCCCTGTGGGGTGCCAGGGGAGGGATCAGCCCAAACCCAGCAGGGGGAAGCAGCAGCCCTACCTTAAGGCGTTGTCCCCCACTCCCAGGCAGCCCCTCAGGCTCAGCTTCCGCAGGAACCCCCCACATCTCTTGGAAATGTTCTCCACCACCCGGCCCTGGGGGAGACACAGAGGGCTCCCTGAGAACCCCAAAGGCACCTCAGGGTCCCCCCACCCCAAAAGAAATAAAAGTACAAGAGCTGAATTCAATATTTGGCAGATTTTAACAACAGTTTGGTGTTTTAGGGAAATAAAAATGCCATGGAGAGGATGGAAGGGAAGGGGAGGGGAATTATTCAGCTTCTGAAGATGGAGAGGCAAGGAGCAATGCCCTAAAGCCAATCCCACAGGAATTCTGGGCAGTCTCCTCTGGTTTGGGAGGGAAGCAACACCCTGGGCACTCAGATTTCCAAGGGGCAGAAATGGAGAAAGCCAAATTTCCCAGGATTTTTCCTTTAAACAGGATAAAACATCCCAATAAAAGGCCCCAGGGTTGTGTTTTCTCCCCTTTTCCTGCTCAGGGCAAACTGGATTTGAGGACCAGCCCTCCCAACAGGTCCAAGCATGAGGCAGCTCCAAAGCTGCACCTTTAGGGACAATTTGGCCTCATCCTCTCATGATCTTCACTTAAATTTTAATTTTGGATCTCAAAGGCAGGCAGGGAAGGACAGAAATGCTGCAGGCCATGACTGAACAGACCTCCAGCCCTCCTGGTTTCATCAGTGCTGGGAGGGACAGCCTCAATTCTGCTCCACACAAGCAGAATTTCCCCTAAAACCAGACTTTTTCTACTCATTTCTGTTTTCAGAACAGGCAAAACTCCTTTCCTTCCACCCCCACCTCCCAGTCTTGCCACAGACACAGAACTCTGTCCATTTTCAAAAGCTGAATGGGTTGCTGAGGCTTTAAAGACTCCCTGAAGCTGAAGAAGTGAAATTAATGATTTCTGTCTCCAGGGAAGGCAAAAAGGGTTACTCTGGGAGGATGGATCCATTCTGGGCTGTAATTACAGTTTAACAGGAAGAAAAATGGGTTTGTGTGTCACTGAATGATACCTCAATATCCCTCTGGAAATCAAACAGGTCAATTCGCTGCCAGTTACTGCCATCCAGGGCCAGGACATTCCATGCCTTTATTGGGGGAAAAAATGTAAATGTGGGGTTAATAGGGGAAAAAAAAGCTCAGTGGGGACCTAATCCCAGTTTGTTCCTTGGAGAAACAACATTCTCAGTGTCCCAGGTGGGAAACAACAGGGAATTCCAACAGGGGGAACTGGGAGGGCACCAGGAGCTCCCACTGGGACCCCCAGGGCACAACTGGGAATTCCAAGTGTCCCCAAGGTGGGAATTGGAGCGTGGGGACCCTCCCAGGGTGGGTGTCACAGAGGAGGGGGCAGGAACTCTGCCCTCAGGGGACCAGCCAGGGCTGGGCTTAAGGGTTTAATTACACAAGCCAAGTAAACAAGCAGGGAGCTCAGTTAGGAAATCAGGGATAAATAGAGGGGGATTTGCCATCCCCACCCCAAAAGAGCAGCTCTGGTGCAAGAACAGGGGCAGAACTGGCCATGCAGTGGCTCCTCCTGAGCTCTGAATTGCTGGGACTTGTTTCAAGGTGCAGGAAAAGGCACCAGCTCCTTTGGGAAGGCAATTCCGTGTGTGGCACAGGGAACGTTGCAGAGTGAGAGGATTGTCCCCCAAATCCAACCCCCTGGGAAGGAGGAAGGTTCTTACCCTGGAAACTTGAGCACAACGACACAGGGTGACCACATCCAGGAAGGAGAAAATTCTGGAACAGAAATCAGAGACACCTTATTGGTTATTGACAGCTCACACAAAGGGAGAGTGGAAAACAAAGGATTGGGGGGGAAAAAAGGATTGGGGCAGTGAAAATCCTTTGTGATTGGGCTGAAAGCTGGGCTGTGAAAAGAAGAGCAGAGGCAGCAGTTCCCATAGGAAGGCAAAACATGGCTCTGGAGCCACTGGGAAATGGGAACCCCCCACCTTGGGGGTCTCTCACTGAGAGGAAACTCTGGGATTATGGACACAGAGAGCCCCCAAGTCCCACGGGGCACAGACTGGGATGGTGGGATGGTGGGAGTGCCACCAGTGCCAGCTCAGGGGTCACAGCAGGGACACAGCCCCATTCCAGGGCCTGCATTATCCCACTCCTGGCATCAGAGGGATGAATTGGGAGGGCTGGGATTGCTCAGCCTGCACAGGAGGAGGCTCCAGGGTGACCTGTTGTGGCCTCCCAGGACCTGGAGAGCTGCAGGAAACACGGAGAGAGGCTCTTGACAAGGGCCTGGAGTGGCAGGAAAAGGGGGAATGGCTTCCAAGTGAAAGTTAGGTTTAGATGGGACACTGGGAAGGAATCCTGGCCTGGGAGGGTGGGCAGGCCCTGGCACAGGGTGCCCAGAGAGGCTGTGGCTGCCCCTGGATCCACCCCTGGAAGTGCACAAGGCCAGGCTGGACAGGGCTTGGAGCACCCTGGGACAGTGGAAGGTGTTCCCACAAAGCTCCAGAGCCTTTCCCAGTGTTCCCTGAGCTGCTCCTGCACTTGTCCAAGGCCCAGGGTGGGTGACTCAGCAGGATGAAGCTGCACAAACAGCTCCTTCCCAGCTCTCTGTGGATTTCAGTCGTTCAGACTCCCCAGAGCCTGGGAAGAAAGGCAGGAGCAGAGGGAAATTCATGCAGGATCTGAGCTGGGAATTCCACTGCAGCCCTGAGGATGGGCTCCTCCTCCTCCAAGGAAGTGCTGGGGAACATTAAAAAGCCCCAAGCCCCACAGACAAGCAATGACTGAGCAGCAGCAGGAGGTTCACCAGCACTACTTGGATAATTTCTCCCAATTCTGCCTTAACAGACCCAAAGGCACCGAGCTGGGATATTTATTTTCCCATCCACAAGGGATTCCTTCCTCCCAACTCTTTTACATTGGCCATTTTACCCTTCAGAGCTGACAGTGAGAAAATAATCCACAAAATTAACGTTATCACCCAACAGGGATCAGAGATGAAGGCAGGCTGAGCCTTCCCAGGCTGGGATGGGATGGGATTGCAGCAGATTAAACTGTTCCACTGCAAAGGACTCACTCAGCCTGAAAGGTTTGGGTAAAACACACCCAACTCTGAGCAATTCCCACATTCCAGGGCTCTGGGACTCCTCATTTCCCACTGGCACCAACCAGAGCAGGTCAAGCCCCACTGAAATCCCTGGATGCTGCAGCTCCCAGGTGAGCCAGCTCAGACCTTCAGCCTTCTAAAATTATCCACCCCAGCTCCTGCCACCACTCTGGGCCAGTTCTGCCCCCTTGGCAGGGAAACCACAGCTCTGTCCCAGCCCATCAGAGCTCCAGCTCCCCAGGGATGAGGCCAGGAGGGGCTGGAATGTGGGAGGGCTGGGGATGTGCTGGGCAGGGGGGGCAGCTGGAGCAGGAGCCAAAGCTGCTTAGGCCAGGAGAGAGCTGCACTCTGCCTGACCTGCCTGTGAACCTGCAGGAAAAGCCCAGTGTCACCCCAGGACAGCCCCTGCAGCCCCAGCCCACCCTCCCAGAGCCACAAAACTGCTGTGTTTGGGGTGACAGAGCCTGCTGCCCTCCCCTTCCACACCCTCCTGCTCTGGATTGTGCTGGAGGGCAGCTCCCAGTCCTGAGCCACACCCAGGAGGCACCGAGCCCATCTGAGAGCAGGCTGAGAAGCAGCCCTTGCCCAGAGCCCTGCCCAGACACTCCAGCCTTTGTGCCCCACACACTGACACCCATTGAGAGGGGATCCCTGCAGGGAAACCCAGCCAGGCTGCCCTCCCAAAGGCTGCACTGTCAGCCCGTGCTGCTTCATCCCCCCAGTCTGCTGGCAGGGCATTCCCACTCTCCAGACCAGCCCTTATGGACTTTAAACGTTGATCAGCCCGAGGTCCTGCCCCGTCCCACCCACGGCTGGCTGTCACATCCTGCTCCTCCCTCTCCCAGGTCCCGAATTCACCATTCCCTGTGTCCCAGCTCCCCACCCACACCCCCAGCAAGGAGGGCTCCACAAGCCCCATGTGCTTTTGGGTGAGGAATACTGGGATAAGAGAACCTGTATCCAGTTGGAATCTCATCCCAGAGGTGGCAGAGCAGTGAAATCAAAGGGGAATGAGCCCTTTTCCCTGTTCCCTCCAAAAAAAAATCATCTCCTGGATGCAAAGCAGCCCCTCCCAGTGCCAGAACTCACCTCAGCAGCAGCTCCTTGGGCAGCTTTTTGTTGATCACAGCCTCATCGTTGTTTGAGAACATCTGCAAGCAAACACAAACCCCCCAGGTCAGCCACGTTTCCAGGGAATAAATCCTGCTTTGGCCCTGGGAAGAAGTGCCTGGTTAACAAGGCCACATGTCTGGTCCAGTAAATTCCTAACAGATAAAGTTTGGGATGGAGCTTTCCAACTGTACCTGGGCAGGGATCCAATCCATCACCTTCCAAATATCCTGTACCTGAGCAGGGATCCAATCCATCACCTTCCAAAGCTCCCACCACATGTGGAATTCCAATGGGCAGTCACTGAGGAACACCAAACCCAGGGCTCTCAGAGCCAAGCCCCCAAAAATCAGTTTGCTTTGGAATCCCCCCGGGCAGGACACGAATTCTCCCGCACTCCTTCCCAAAATCTCACCCAGCACAAGTGTTGTTTCCCCCCCACAGACACTTCTATCACCTCCCACCAGAGATATCCCCACTTGGCAGGTCCTGAACAGCAACCAGACAGGCAATTTGCTGCTAATTAGAGGGAATTTGTGCCATTCCCAGCTCCCAGAGCTGTTCCCTCCCAGACAGGGGCATCTCCTGGAGTCACTTTTGGCCACGGGCACCATCCAGCTCCTGGCAGGGGACTGTGGAGCACCACGGTGGGGGGGACAGACATTCCTGAGGCTGGGAAAGCAGCACATGCACGTTCTGGGATGGGATCAGCTCATTTAATGGTTCCTGAAAGGCAACCAGAGCAGGAGAGAAGAGGCAAGAGGATGAAACCAGAGGTTCCAAAGCAGCCACAGCCTCCCCTGCCCCATCCCAGGGACTCCTCTGCTGCCAGGGGATCCCCCAGCAGGAAAATCCCACCTCAATCCCAGCCTGAGCTCCTTTCTGCAGGAGCTTCCCTTTGACCAGCACTAACCTAAGGGAATGTTTGCTTTTTGTCCTGCTAAAAATAGTCCTTGGACTTAAAACCCGAGGGGGGCCCAGGCAGGATGTGCTCCATGGGAGAACCTGGGTCTGGAATGCCCGGGAAGTGCCAGGGGGCATCACCAGACCTGTTTTCTCCAGAGCCTGGGGCTCACACGGCAGAGGTTGGGTGAAAACAGGCTGGCACTGGGATTTTGCAAAGTCATGGCACCACATCCAGCTAAATATATCAGTGGACATGGGGACTTTCTGGCAAGGCCTTACAGAAATAAAACTGCCCTGAAAAAACCTCAGGGGCTGTTCTGCACCTCCAGGCTTCCTAAATATTTCCAGGGATGAGAACTAAATGCTCCAGGTTTGCTTTTCCCAGCATCTCTTTTATCCACTCTCAGGGCAGGTGTTGTCCAGCAGAATAAATTATTTTGGTCAGGACACAGAAAGAAATATTTGTCCTGTATGTAAATATTGTGGTTTGTAGGAAACACAGACCATTCCAGCAGGGACCAGGTTTGCTGGTGTGTGGATACTGGGAGGAATCCTGCCCTAGGAGGGTGGGCAGGCCCTGGCACTGGTTGTCCCATCCCTGGGAGTGCCCAATTCCAGTTTGGACAGGGTTTGGAGCACCCTGGGATGGTGGGAGGTGTCCCTGCCCATGGCAGGGGTGGCACTGGAGGGGCTTTGAGGTGTTTCCACCCCAAACCATGCTGGGATCGCATCAAACCAAGCAGTTCAGAGCTCTCAGCACCTTTCCCTCAGCACAACGTGGAATTGTCCACTTGTTTTAACCCTCCCTTTGCTTTCCAGAACATTCAAAGTCTGGCAAAGTGGCTCTACTCTACTCCCACATGTCTCTGCCCCACAGGGAAGGGGCAGAGTTGTGTCAGCCCTTCATCACAGGGCAGAGCCACCACAACTGGGTCACCCGTGCCACCACCCAGGCCAGGTGACAGCGGGTGACTGGGAGTGTCCCTGTGCAGGAGCCACCCCCAGCTGTGTCACCCCAGCCCAGGGGGACGAGAACAGCCCAGCCTGTGTCACTGGGGTGGGACACAGACTGGTGTGGTGCTGCTGCAGCTGCTCCTTTAGGCTGGCACTGCCACGGATCAGGCCTGGAAAGGTGGGGAATTGTGGAGACTTGGCCCTCTCCTGCAGGTCTGGAGTGGGTTGGGCTGGAAGGGACCCCAAAGCCCCTCCAGTGCCACCCCAGCCATGGGCAGGGACACCTCCCACCAGCCCAGGGTGCTCCAGCCTGGCCTTGGGCACTTCCAGGGATGGGGAATCCACAACCTCTCTGGGCAATCCGTGCCAGGGAAGGATTTCACCCCAATATCCCATCTACCCTGCCCTCTGGCAGCCTCAAACCATCCCCCTGTCCTCTCAGTGCAGCTCCTGATGGGGTTTCAGCAGCCCCAGAGCCAAAGCCCATGGGATGACAGCCTGACATGGACTCTGAACCCAAACCCTTCCCTCCTTGGGCAGAGAATTCAGAGCTCAGTGGAGAAAAAGGGATGAGGCTTATCCAGAGCTTTGGGGAATTAGTGACTGTGGGGTTAGAGGAGCCACCTGGGCTGGCTGTGGCACTGAGACATGAAATGTCCCCTCAGAGGGAAAACTGGCACCTCTGAGAGGCTCAGACTGCCCAAAAGGCACCACCAGAGCACAACATGGGACACAGGAGATTCCAAGAGGGAAAGGGAGCTGGTGGCACCCACTGTGGGGACAAACACCAACCAGGCACCCCCCCAGAGGTGGGCAGGGGGGAAAGAGAGCCACAAACACCCCCCAAAGGTGGGCAGGGGGGAAAGGAGAGCCACAAACACCCCCCAGAGCAAGGACAAACACAGCCAAAAGAGGATCTTTACATTATGCAAAGCTCCTGCCAAATAAAGTGCACAATTTAAACCCATCCCCTGTGAAATCCCAGCTGATATTCTCATTTAAAAGTGCTCCAAACCCCAAAGAACCCCGTGCTCAGCTGCCCTCAGACCTAAAGCTCAGTGTCCCCGTGGTCCCTCCAGGATTCCCTGAGCCCCAGGGAAACTCTGGCCAGCCCCTCCAGAACAACCAGAGGAAACAAAGCAATTCAGAGCAGAGAGCTGCAATTATTCCTTATTAGAGAGCAGACAGGGAGCTCTGGAAACTGGTTTGAAACTGGGAAAGGTGGGAATTAACCACTGCCCACAGAAATTAGGGATCACAGATAGGGCTGGAACACTTTGGGGTTCCCATCCCACCCAGGCTGTGTCAGACACTTTGGGGATGAACCCTCAGAGCTCTGCAAGAGTCTCTGGCTGTTGGGAAGGGGCAGCAAAGGGACATTTGTGGGAATTCTCTCTGAGTTTAAACCCAGAGGGGCTGGAGATGTACAGGGAGGTTTTTCCAGCTATACAGGTGCTGGTTCCCAGCCAGAATTCCAGTATTTCTGGCACACTTTATATCAATTTTATCTATTATGGTCCATATGGAGATGAACAAGCCCAGCACAGTCCCTGACACGAGACAGGACAGAGCAAACCCCACTCCCAGCACGGACCTGGCACAACAAGCTGGGCACAAACCACCAAACAACCAGAAAAAGGTGGAATTCACCCTAATCTGAGTTAAGTCCCCAAGGAAATGGATGGGTGCTGAGTGAGGCAGAGCTGTCACAAGCCCCATCCTCAGCCAGGGGATGCTCCAGGGGGATAAGGATGGATGGGAATGCAACCACTGCCCTCCTGCCCCGCTGCTCCTGACCCTGCTCGGGCAAAATCCTGACTAAGCAGCACAAACCCCGGCCAAAAAGGCTGATTACAGGCTTAATATTCCTAAAAATAGCTCGGTGGGCTCATGGCTGGGTGGCCACTGGCACATCCCTGCTTCCCCTGCTCTGCCTGGCCAGGAAAGCTGCAATTCCTGCTGGGGGGAATGAGTTGCCCGAGCCCAGCCTGCAGTGGGTACAAAGGTAAATCAAGAGCCTCTTTGGGGGATTTTCTGAATGAGGAATGATTCAAATCCCAGGAAGGCCCTACAGAAATAAGGCTGTGATGAGGCTCTTCCCACCCCACAGCCCTTGGACATGGTGTCACTGCCAATCCCTGTTTCTGGGCAGGTGGATGGGGTTGTGTTGCTGCACTCAGGGAGGAGAACTCCCCAGCCAAGACTTTCAGGTGAGATAAAAAGCTGCTGATTCCAGAAATCCCACCCCAACTGCAAGAACCACGTGTCTAAATCCCATTTAAAGCCAACCCCCCCCCAGAACCTGCTGCCAGACCCCAAAGGGGCACAGTCAGGAGCTCTTTGTTCACCTGGTTTGCTCTCCTGCCCCTCACCAACCACCCCAACCCAGAGCCAGGAGCTCCCCGTGCCCCCCAGATCCCAAATTCAGCCCCCCCAGGCCCGGGTTACCCGGTGGGCTCCGGAGGAGGAGGCCACACATGGGAGGAGCTGCCCCTGCAGGGCCCTGGCAGGACCTGGGGCAGCCTGGGCACAGCTCAGGGCACCAGCAGCTCCCACTTAATCAGCTTTGGCTCCCCGGGAGTATCTGGAGCTGGGTGGAAAACACCCCCCAGTGCCAGGGACAGCTCAGGGCTGGGATCACACGGACAGAGCAGCACCAGCACCACCTCTGCTCCCAAAAATCCTGCTTTTTCAGCTCCATTAAAACCCTCAGCATCCCACAGGTCGTGTTTTATGACCCAGCACAGGTACCTGATTTAAAACGATGCTGCTTCCTCGGCCTCTCAGGGTTTTAAATATAGATTGTTGCCCACGAAAACAACATCCCAAAGCAAGAAGGAAGAGTATAAATAAGACAAAGACTTCCTGGCCTCCCAGGACACGACCTTTAACACCCACTACCACCATTTATTTTTACCTTTCTGGAAACTCCTTTTGGCAGGGCACTGGTTTACTACAAATACACCTGAAATGGATTGAAACCCCCCACCAAACCCAAAACCCAAGGCATGATTCAGTATTTTCAGGCAAAAGCCAAGGCTTATCCACCTCTCCAAGGCTCATCACAACTCAAATGAGCTGCTTTGATATATTTCTTACAGTTCTGCCCCTCCCCAACATCTGCAGGGCTGTTGTTATTACTGGTAATATTATTATTACTGGTAATAAGGTGTTTTTATTCATTACTGGGTTTGTATTCAGGTATTAGGTAAGAGATGTTGGGATTGTTGGCATATTTATTTGGAAATCAAGTCCAGTGATGGTGCCCTAATAAAGACCCCCCTGAGATGAGCTGGGGAGGGCACAGGGGGAGTTTGCCACACTGGGAAGCTGATGGATCCCCAGGGATTCACCCCCAGGCACACAAGGGCTGACCCCTCCCCACAGATCCGAGTTTCAGGGAGGACAAAACCCTCCCAGGGCAGCCTTTCCCAAGGGGATGAGTCAAAGGAAGCTCCCAGCGAAAACAGTAATTAGTGCTGTGCCCAGGCCCCAATTAATGATGGGGTCTGGGGTAAGGGAGCTGTGCCCGTGGCTCCTGCCCTGTTACACAAGGGGTGCTGCTGCAGGGACACAGCCCAGCTCCCAAAATACCCCCCAAATATCCAAACCAGCTCCCACTGAAACCAGCCTGGGCCTCACCCCGTGTTCTGTTCACTTCCAGAACCTGCCAGGAAATCCCTCACCAGAGTCACACACGGGGTCATGGAATGGGCTGGGTGGGAAGGACCCCAAAGCCCACCCAGTGCCCCCCCTGCCATGGCAGGGACACCTCCCACCAGCCCAGGGGGCTCCAACCTGGCCTGGGGCACTCCCAGGGCTGCACCTGAATCCCAAAGCTTGGAAAGGCTTGGAAAGTTCAGGTTTTGCCTCTAAATGAATGCAGTGAAGGGAACTTCCAGGACAGATGGGGCAAGAGCATTTCCAAGGGCAAGGAGGCAAAGCCTTCCCTGCTCTGTTTGTGCCCCTCTGTTCACACAACCCCCATCCCTCAGACCAGCAAAGCCCCAGCCAGGAGGGCAGGAAGCAGGGGAGAAGCCCAGGAGAGGGAACAGACACCCAACCCCAAAAGGATCAGCTCCAAAGCCAAGAAAAACCTGAAATACAGGAGTGGTGTTTCAGAGGGAGGGACCCAGCGGGTTCCAAAATGGGATTAGGGTCAGTGGGATTATTCAATTCAGCTTTCTGAACACAGACAGGATTAATTATTAGAAGGCAGCTCGATTTTGGAGCCTCTGACACTTCCCATTTTGCTTTGAGCTGAGCTCATTTCATGGCTCTAAAACCAAACAAGGCCTGGGAATTACAGAGGGTCAGAATTCCCTCCCACTGAGGATCCTGATCCCAGAGGAGAAATGCTGTGGGACACCCTGGATTGCTGAAGCCTCTCCTGCCCCAGACACAGCCCTGGAGTTCACAGGGGTTCATTTTTAGGACAAAGTGCCCCATAAACCTTCCAGGCAGGAGCAGCTCCTGCTGACTGGAGGGTCTGGAGACTCCCAGAGAAGCTGGAAAGGATGGGGCTCTTTGTGTGGTGATGTTTTTAAGGATGTGGAGGAGACTACACATGTGGCTCCTAGTCTGGAGGGGGGAAAATAATTATTATAATTATTATTTAGGCCTGACCACGGGGCTCAGTGGGACACAGGATGGGGTTGGGGGGCCCAAAGCCTGCAGTCTGTCCAGGATTTGTCAGTCTAACACCAAACAGGCCACTATTCCACAGAAATCTGCTCCATAAATCCACACAGAACTGCTCCTGGCCACGGGCAGGGGGTTCTGGGCCAGATCACCCCCTCAGCACCCCCACCCACCCCACAAACCAGGGGGTCTGAGGGGCCCCTGCCCCAAAAGGTGCCACTGGTTTGGGGATGAGGAGCCTGTGAGAGCAGGGAGTGAATAAAAATGAGCCTAAAACACTCCATCTCCTGCTGACATCCCAGGGCAGAGGGACATGGGACAAAGTGGACTAAAAAGGGGTGGCAGTTTTGGCCTCTGGATGGTAAAGGAGCCCCCCAAGAGCCCCAGGAGTCACCCCCAAACTCCAGGAGATGCCCCCTCTCCTCGCTGCCCTAACTGGGCTGCCCTTCAGGAGGCAGGAAGCAGAGAAACCCCAAATATATGCCAGGATTGGGATCTGTCGGGGCATGTTCCACATGAAACCGACACCACCACAGAGAATTAGGAGTCAATCTGGGTAATGTTTTCCCTTTTTGTTTGCTTTGCTGCAGTAAGTGGTTATTTTCCCGGTGGTGGCCACACCTCCTGGAAAGGGACTAATTCCAAATATGCTCCTGAGGCCGGGCATGGCAGGGCTCATTCTCCCAGTTAAAGGGGGGATTTCCACTCCTCCTGGAACCAGAAACCCACGCCCAGGCCCAGTTTCAGGAGCTTAGCCCATATCCCACACCATATTTCGTTGCCACAGTAAGAAATGGTTGTTAAATCCCATCCCGATTGGATTTGGGACTTACCCACCAACAATGGCTCAGGAATCTGTTTACGTGGCTTGACAAAAGGCAATAAACGAAGTGCAAACCAAACCCAACCTCCCCCTCAACCCTTCACTTGGTATTTAAAGGCTGAATCAGACACAATATGTTAGTCACAGTCCCAGATCAGGCTATTTTTACCCCAAGATAAGATTCCAAAGGCCCTATTTCCCCTCCTCAGCCATGGGAACTACCCTGGGAATCCACAGGGAATGAGGAGAGGAGGGAGGGGAGGGGAGAGAAGGGGAGGGAGAGGAGGGGAGAGGAGAACTTTCCCTCCCTGAGCAGAACCTTTACAAACTGGTTTCTAGGAAGAACAGCACAATTTCCACCTGTCCTGCCCCTCTGAAAAATAAATCTATTTACAAATGTGAACACACCCACACCCTGGAAGCTTTTCAGACCAGCAAAACCTCAGTGGAAATCCATGGATTTAAAGGCAAACAGCTCTAAACTCATCCTCTTCAGGTTATAATGGTGAGTGGCTCAGAGATAATCAATGCCTTGGATTTAGAATCATGGAATGGTTGGAGTGGGAAGGACCTTAAATCCCATCCAGTCCCACTCCCTGCCATGGGCAGGGACACCTTCCCAGGTTTCTTGCAGCCCCAAATCAGCCTTTCTACAACACACCAACTCTTCCTGTACAAAACAGAGGGTTTAAAAATGAATTTAAACCTCAAACACTCTCTGAGCATTTTACTCATTTCCCAGCTTGTTTTTTACTGTAAGAAGAAAATGCCATTCCAGGAAAAAATCCAAGAACAAGCAACAAAAACCCACCCAAAACAAGGCAAACAAAGCTCATCCCCACTCCTTTTCCCCAGTGAATTGGGTTAATCATGTCCTGGTACAACCCTGATGAAACCTCTCCCCAAACTGGGATGAACTCCAGCACTGAAGATGAAGGATGAGGAAGCAAAGCAGATCGATGCCACATGAGATGTTTCCCCCCAAAATCTGTCCCCAACGTGGTTTTACTCTCTGCAGGAGTGGAAAAAAAAAAAGCTCTCGGGGAAAAAAAAGAATAAATAAAAAAGTCTGTGCAGCCAAGAACAGCCCAGAACAGCAAAAACAATAAGGCTGGACAAGGCAGGGCTCACGTGCAGGCTCCTCTCTGGAGTTCCCAGGGCTATTCCAAACCTTTCATCACTGGATTCGCCAGAAATGTGGATATTGTAACACCGGACCTACCCCAAACACGGACCCTGCTGCGGATTTTACACGTGGGTAGAGGAAGAAAACAATTCCACGTGGGATGTCACACCACGAGCATCTCCTGCACCTTCCTCAGCTCCAGGGCTGCTCTCCCCGGGAATTCCACGCCGAGCCAGACACTTTCCAGGCTCCCATTAACCAGCATTTTCCCGTCCCTCTGCCCCGGGTTCGAACAGCCACCTCTTTACCATTCCAGGCCCTTCCCCTGCCGTGTTTCTGTCCCCACCACGGGCCGGGCAGGGAATTCCATCCCCACAGCCTCTCCCAGCGCTGGGATGCAAATCCCGGTGCTGCCCTTCCTGCCCAGTCCCCTCCTCCTCCCCCGGGAGGACAGCTGGGATAACAATGCGGGCTGGAATCGCCCTGGCTCCTCCACACTCCGCTTTGTGCCGCGGCCTTTCAATAGATCCCATTGTTCCCCCTCCGCTCCTTCCGTCCCCTCCAGCCCCCTCTAACCACATTTTTCCCGGCTACTGCCCAAAAAAAGCCGCGTTGGGGGCACCGACCCGCACCCCACACACCCCCTTCTCCTTTCCAAGGGCCGGGGTGTTTTCCAGGCGCAATTCCCACCTCTCCTGCTCCATCACCAACTTCGCTCACCCGCAGCAACACGTTGGCAGCAGCTCTGCCCCCCACCCCGGGGGGTTCGGGACCCCCAAAACGGGCAGGGGGGAGAGAAGTTTCCCACCAAACCTCCCCCAAAGCCGGGGGTCCCGGATTGAGCCCCCCCAGACACCCAATGACGCCTGTGGAGCTTCCCTACACCCCCCAACCCGCTCATAGAGGGGGCCCCGCTCGGAGCCCCCCGAGGGTCTTTACAAGAGCTGGGGGAACCTCCGCCTCATTTTGGGGGGAGGTTTCCCCCCAAAAGCCCCTAAAATCGGGGGTCACAGCCCTAAGCCCCCCTCTCACAGCCCCATTCTTTGAGGGCCCACCCGCAGCCCCCCAAAACAACACAGAGACCC
>WBMV01004652.1:5478-53046 GCA_013396655.1 Campylorhamphus procurvoides
CTGGACCGGGAGCAGGCGGCGTTTCACGAGCTGGTGCTGAGGGCGAGTGACGGCGGCGATCCGGCCCGGACGGGCACGGCGCGGATCCGCGTGACGGTGCTGGACGCGAACGACAACGCGCCCGTGTTCAGCCAGGCGGAGTACACGGTGCGTGTGCCTGAGGACGTGCCCGTGGGCTCCACCCTCGTCACAGTCACGGCCACAGACGCCGATGAGGGGCTCTACGGACAAGTGAAGTACTCCTTGAAGAAAGAGACTGACGTGACATCGGACGTTTTCCATTTGGACTCTGAGACGGGAGAGGTCACGCTCTTGCAGAACCTGGATTTCGAGGCAGGTAACTACTACGAACTGGAGGTGCAGGCACGTGATGGAGGAGGGCGTTTCGACACAGCGAAAGTCCTGATCACCGTGACAGATGTGAATGACAACGTGCCAGAGATTTTTGTGCGATCAGCGCTGAGTGATATCTCTGAAGACGCCCCGTCGGGAACGGTGGTGGCTTTGCTACATGTGCAGGACCACGACTCCGGGGCCAACGGGGAATTGCACTGCTCACTGGAGGGGACTGTCCCGTTCCGCTTAGAGAAATCCTATGAGGACTATTATCGTGTAGTGACGGCGAGAGAGCTGGACCGAGAACAGGTGTCGGAGTACAACCTGACGGTGCGGGCGGCAGACGGAGGGTCGCCGTCCCTGCAGAGCAGCGCCGTGCTGGCCCTGCGGGTGCTGGACGTGAACGACAACGCGCCCGTGTTCTCGCAGGAGCGCTACAGTGCGCGGCTGGGCGAGAACAACGCGGCGGGCGCGCTGGTGCTGACGGTGCGGGCGACGGACGCGGACTGGGGGCAGAACGCGCGCGTGCGGTACCGGCTGTGGGAGGGGCGGGTGCGGGGCGCGCCGCTGTCGTCGTACGTGTCGGTGCAGGCGGACACGGGCGCGCTGTACGCGCTGCGCTCCTTCGACTACGAGGAGGTGCGCGAGGTGGGGCTGTGGGTGCGGGCGGAGGACGGCGGCGAGCCGGCGCTCAGCAGCAACGTGTCGGTGCGGCTGCTCATCGTGGACGAGAACGACAACGCGCCGCAGCTGCTCTACCCGCCTCCTGCGGCGCCCGGCGGCGGCTGGGCGGGCGTGGAGCTGGCCCCGCGCTCGGCCGAGCCCGGCGCGCTCGTGGCCAAGGTGGTGGCGGTGGACGCGGACGCGGGGCAGAACGCCTGGCTGTCCTACGAGCTGGCCAAGGCCACGGAGCCGGGGCTCTTCCGCGTGGGGCTGCACAGCGGCGAGGTGCGCACGGCGCGCTTCCCGCTCGCCCGCGACGCGGCGCGCCACAGCCTCGTCGTGCTCGTCAAGGACCACGGCCGGCCGGCGCTGTCGGCCACGGCCACGCTCACCGTGCTGCTGGCCGACAGCGTGGCCGAGCTGCTGGCCGAGCTGGGCAGCGCGCCCGACGCGCCCGGCGCCCGACGCGCCCGAGCCCGGCGAGCCGGCCGCCAGCCTGACGCGCTGGCTGCTGCTGGCCGTGGCCGCCGTCTCCTGCCTCTTCCTCGCCTTCCTGCTGCTGCTGCTGGCGCTGCGCCTCAGGCGCTGCCGCCGCTCGCACCTGCTGCCGGACACCAGCGCTGCCTTGCGCGGCGTGCCGCCCACGCACTTCGTGGGCATCGACGGCGTGCGCGCCTTCCTGCACTCCTACTCGCACGACGTGTCTCTCACGGCCGACTCGCGCAAGACCCAGCTCCGCTTCTCGGCCGCCAGCTCCTGCGACACCCTCCCGGCCCGCCCGCCTCTCGACGACCCCGCGCCGCTCCTCGCCCACGACGACCCTGCCGGCGCCCTCCCCATGGACCCCGCCGCTGCCCCGGTGAGTTGCTCGGACCAGGCTGTCTCCGAGACGCTTCCGTCTGCTGCTCTCCTTGTCCTTTTTCCCGTGGTTTGTGTCCTGCGTATGGAAGTTTATAACAAGCATGGTTAAGCGTCTTTCACCGTCTTGCCGTGGGCTGGTGCCTCTTGCTGCTGTGTGGTCGGTGTGAAGTCAGAGCTCAGGCTTATGGTTGCTGGGAGTTGCAGGAGCAATGTTGGAGAAATGTTGATTCGTGTTGGAGGTTCATTCTTCGGGTTCTATTGATTTTATTAGGTGCCGAGTCGTATCTCCTTTTCTTCCCCATATGCTTAATTCCAGTTGTCTTGTCAGTATTAGCTCTTCTGAAGTGGTGTATTGCGTTGTAAGGAAAAGCAGTTTTGCGTTGTTAACAGTGTTAGGTGTGTTCCACATAGTACATGTTCTTGAGTAAGGTGACAAAGGGAGCATTTGCGGCCCCGTTAAAAACTTCTGTGTCGGGAAAATATTTTCACCTTTTTTTGAAATTCTTTTTCCCCCCTACATCATTATTTGCTCACGTGTATAGTATCACCTTAGCTTTAACTGTTCATTATTTATTATCGTTGAAAATAGATCATGAACTGCATAGTATGAATTTTGAACAGCGGCACTTTTCTCAAGTCTGTTTTTGTTTCACTTAATTATCGCTCTCCCTGAGTTACAAATTATTTTCTTTTAATAATAATTAGGATTAATGTAAGCCATTGCTGGAAATGAACGTGGGCCTTTTTCCTGCTTGTGGTTGGGCCTTTTACATTTTTCACATGTGCAAATTCTTCATACAGTGTGTTCCTCAACCAGTAGTGACAGCAGTGTCAGTTTTCTGTAGCAGAATGTGCTGTGTTTTACATATTGGAGGTCCTTCTCTCTCAACCAGGAGACCATTTCCAGGCGGTGTCGCGAGATTAGTTGCAGGAATTTCCTTGGTTTGGTTAAAAGTGAGCTTCAAACTCAGAAAAGATTGAGAAGAGATGGAAGGGGAGCGAAATTGCTTGTTGCACTAGTAAGCACGTTTGTCACCTTGGTGGTCAGACATCGCTCTGCTCTTCCAAAAATAGAATGGAGTTAAAGAGCTGGAACTTCTCAGACTGAGTGTTGTGCTTAGAGATTATTAGCCTTCAGACTAAGGATGAAGTGCAAGAAAGTAGAGTGTATTGTCACGGTTTCTGCTGAGGTGTAACAGATGGCACGGCACTGCAAGAAATGTCAAGGTACACTTGCTGTGGAGGGTTTTTCATTTTTGCTCTTTAGGTCACCTTAAATGTTGTTTGGTGTCATTGTCTCTCGTGTAGTAGCGCTCAATCTTTAGATGTCAAATGTTTAAAATCCATGCAAACTGCATATGAGGAAGAGAGCAGCAAACATTCTTAATGGCATTACTGGTTAGAAAGGTTGTTCTCTCCTTCTCTAGTCCTTACCAGCCGGTGACCACATCCAGAGTCTTACTGCACCTAGAATGATTTTGTGAGAATGACTTTGTACATGAGAAGCCCTTTCTGCCAAACGAATGTTCATGTCCTAAGGATTGTTGCTGTCCTGTGGGCACTTTCCGTCTGGTTTACTCTTTGCTGTTGTGCCTTTTTTCAGAGAGCTGTAGTTATAGGTAGTGCTATAGTCAAGGCTGCAGTGGCAGTATGTTCTAAAGTGCCTAATGCTCATATAATGTCCATTTCTTGCTCACGGTGATTGAACTCTTAGACATACATAGGTATTTTCTTCATGAACGGCTTAATTGAAGGTTTTAAAAAGCCTATCGTTCTCTGCTTTATTTATCACTATTGTCTTACTATACAGTTTTCATTTTGTTAATTATTTGAAATGCATAAAAGCAGTGTCTAAGTAATGCAATGCAACAAATGCTGAGGAATTTCAAGATCCTGCATAAATACCTTCTCAATACGGGCAGGTGTCCCTCTTGGGTTTCTCTTCATCTGCAGTAGACCGTGGCTATTTCATTTTGGGAAGGAACAGCCTGTTTTAACAGCAAGGTTGTGGCCGAGTGATCATTTGATAATATCTGTTATAGTATAAGAAGCCTCCGACAGAGAAGCTGAGTCCTGTAGTCTATATTTTTGTTTCTTTCGATGTAGGGGCAAGAGAAGCATAATTGTGTACCGAGTTATCATCAGGACGCTGTGAATGAGCCCAGCAGTAACCCATGGAGCTGTCTCTTGAGCAACAGGAGTGTTAGGGAAACTTTCTGTACCTGTAGTTTCCCAACTCCTGGTCTGTGTAGCACTTGAAAAGATTCAGTTGATTATAGCGTGCATGGTCATGAACTAAGAGTTGTTGATTTGTGTAGTCTTGTATTCTGTAACTTCCTTTGATTTTTGCCAGTAGAAACAGGCACGGAGGAGGATCAAGTGCTTTTTCATAGGCATTACTTCCAAGTACATTTTATTTTTTTTCTGTTTTCAGACCATCCCACGCAGGTAGCATTCAGTGTTTTATTGATGCAAAGTACACACACAGTGTGTTTGTGCCGCGGGTAATCTGCCTTTCTTAGTTTTGCCCTTCTGAAATTCCTTCTTATGACTTCTTTTTTTTTCTCGAGGTTTCTGTCCTGGGAAAGGTAGTTGACAAGTCATGTATGTTTCAGGCATCACCGCAGAGGAGTAATAACTCTCCTCTTTACAATTCGGGAAGTAGCACACTGGTATCCTGGGTGAATGGATACCTTTTTGCTGTCCGTCCACGTAATTACTTACCTCATTCACTGAGAAAACATTTTGAAGAAATGCTTTAACAGATCATTCTTCTCAGTTCTAGAGCAGGAAGTTGTGGTAATCTCCTTGATTCGTAATACTGGGAGCATGTACTGATAATGCTGTTCTAGAAAATAAGACCTGCCGTTTTCCCCCAGTCTAAATCACTCTGAGGGATATAAAACAAAAGGAATATAAAAAAGAATCTCCTGAAGGAAAGTGATGGTTCTGGTGCTTCCCTTCTACAACAGCTTCTCTTCTGAAGAATTTTGTAGGTGTTGCTTAGCAGTGATGGTAGAAATGAAATAAAAGAGCTGGGTAAAGACTACCCACCGAATAAGAGAAGGGATTGGAATCTGTAAGGCATTTGCTGTACAGTGAACCTGCTTGTACTTACCTGTACTCACTTGTCCTCCCCTCTATGAAGTCTGTGCGATCCTCCACTACTCGGCAACACGTTCCCCACAGAGACGCTGCATTTACATTTCTGAACAGCGTTGCTCCGCTCCACTTTCCGCGGGTATGTGAAAACTCGTCAGACTGAACAACGAATCCATCGTTTTGGTAACCGAAGGCAGAGACTCCCGGGAGGTGCCCGCGGTACCGCCTCGGGAGAGACCCCGTCCTGGCGACCCTGAGGCGGCTGCAGAGGCGTGTTGGCACCTCCGGGTGCCGCTGTTGGCCGCCGCCGAGCGGCGCTGGAGCCGCAGCCGCAGCCGCCGCAGCGTCCTGCCCCCGCAGGCTGCTCGCTCGCCCGGCGCCGGCCACAGCGGCAGCGGCACGGCCAGCAGAGGCGAGAGGCGGCGCGGGGAGCAGCGGCCACCGAGCCGGCGCCGGCCTCGCTGCTCGGAGCTGCTCTGAGCTGCGCTGCGCTGCTCTGCGGCGGCCCCTGCGCTCGCTGCGCACAGCGGCTGCGAGGGAGGCAGAGCGGCGGCAGGAGCCGGCAGAGCGCGGCGAGCGCTGCCCACAATGGCAGCGGGCAGGCGGACGCAGAGCCGCGGGCCGGCAGCTGGCAGAGCGCTGCTGCTGCTGCCCGCCCTGCTGCTGTGCCTGTGCTGCCGGGCGGCGGCCGAGCGGCTCCGCTACGCCATCGCCGAGGAGCTGCCCACAGGCTCGCTCGTGGGGCCGCTGGCGCGGGACCTGGGGCTCAGCCCGGACCAGCTGCCGGCGCGCAAGCTGCGGGTGGCGTCTGCGGGCAAAAAGCAGCTGAAATACTTCACCGTGAGCGAGGAGAATGGGAACCTGTACGTGAGCGAGCGGCTGGACCGGGAGGAGCTGTGCGGTGAGTCGGCGTCCTGCTCTGTCAGCTTCGAGGCGCTGGTTCACAACCCACTCAACGTTTTCCACGTCCAAGTAGACATCGAGGACGTGAACGACAATGCACCGCGCTTTCCGCAAGGCAATTACCAGCTGGAGATCAACGAGTTGACTTCTCCTGGAGCCCGCTTTCACTTGGGCATGGCTGAGGACGCGGACGTGGGCAGCAACTCGCTGCAGGGCTACGAGCTGGAGGACAATGGGTACTTCACGGTGGAGGTTAAGGAGAGCCAGGACGGCAGCAAGTTCGCAGAGCTGGTGCTGCGCAGTGCGCTGGACAGGGAGATCGAGCAGAGCCTGCGTCTGGTGCTGACGGCGCTGGACGGGGGAGGCCCGCCCCGAAGTGGCACCGCCCAGCTCTGGATCAACGTCACCGACGCCAACGACAACCCACCCGTGTTCGCGCAGGACAAGTACCACGCGACTGTGCGTGAGGACGCGCCTCCGGGACTGGCGGTGGTGAACGTCTCTGCTTCCGATGCTGACGCCGGCACCAACGCCCACATCACCTACGGTTTCGGGGAAACTCCCGCCAAGGTGCTTCAGAAGTTCATGGTAGACGCGGAGAGCGGGACTATCACGCTGCAAGGGGCGCTGGATTTCGAAGACACGCGAGGATACACACTGTTCGTAGAGGCAAAGGACGGTGGCGGTTTGGTGGCGCACTGCAAGGTTAAAGTAGAAGTTTTGGACGTGAACGATAATGCACCCGAGATCACGATTCTGTCGCTGTCGAGCCCCGTGCCCGAGGACGCGCCGGTCGGCACCGTGGTCGCCCTGCTGAAGGTGCGGGACAGAGACTCCGGCGAGAACGGTGAGGTGTCGTGCGAGCTGTCGGGAGAGGCGCCGCTGTCGATCGTGGCGTCGTCGGGCGGCTCGTACAAGGTGGTGACGGCGAGCGCGCTGGACCGCGAGCAGGCGGGCGAGCACCGCGTGACGGTGGTGGCCAGGGACCGGGGCAGGCCGGCGCTGTGGAGCCGCGCGGAGCTGGTGCTGGAGGTGTCGGACGTGAACGACAACGCGCCCGTGTTCTCGGAGGCGGCGTACAGCGCGTACGTGTGGGAGAACAACGCGGCGGGCGCGCTGGTGCTGCGCGTGAGCGCTTGGGACGCGGACGCGGGCGCCAACGGGCGCGTGAGCTACTGGCTGGCGGGCGGCAGCGCGGGCGCGGCGGGCGCGGCGCCGCTCGTGTCGGTGGAGGCGCGGAGCGGCGCGGTGTACGCGCAGCGCTCCTTCGACTACGAGCAGTGCCGCGAGTTCGCGCTGACGCTGCGGGCGCAGGACGGCGGCGCGCCGGCGCGCAGCTCCACGGCCACGCTGCGCGTCTTCGTGCTCGACCAGAACGACAACGCGCCGCGGGTGCTCTGGCCGGCGCCGGCCGCCGCAGCGGCGCCGGCAGCGGCTCCGGCAGCCGTCCCGTTCGAGGTGGTGCCGCGCTCGGCCGAGCCCGGCTACCTGGTGGCCAAGGTGGTGGCGGTGGACGCGGACGCGGGGCGCAACGCGTGGCTGTCCTACGAGCTGCTGCAGGCGTCGGAGCCGGCGCTCTTCCGCCTGGGGCTGCACAGCGGCGAGGTGCGCACGGCGCGGGCCGTGTCCGACAGGGACGCGGCCAAGCAGCGGCTCGTGGCGCTCGTCAAGGACCACGGGCAGCCGGCGCTGTCGGCCACGGCCACGCTGCACGTCGTGCTGGCCGACAGCTTGCAGGAGATGCTGCCGGCTCTGAGTGACGGAGATGCTGTGTCCGAGCTGTCGTCCGATCTTAACGTCATTCTTGTAGTGTCGCTCTCCGTTGTATCCTTGTTATTCGTTTCCACGGTCATGTTTGCATTTTTCTCGAAATGCCGTCGGTCGAGGAGCCCTCCCATTTTTATAACTTCTGAGAAGGAACTGTATTCCAGTCTGCGCTCAAAATCAATGTACAACTACTGCAAAACCACGCTGCCCTTGCCCTACTCCTACGAGGTGTGTTTAGCCTCCGAGTCGGGGCAGAAAGACTTCACATTTTTGAGACCAGGAACGGCTGAAGTGTCTACTTGTCTCCTGGCCGCTGAACCCGGCTCAGGCACTCATTCCGGGAAGGACCCTGCTAGTCCCGCGAGCTCGGCACAGGTGAGCTTCTAACTTAAAGTTCTTCTCTGCGGGCTTGTGTGAATCTTCTTATGGTTTGGAGCACAAGCCCTGTGAGAAGCGACCAAGTGAGCTGGGGTTGTTTAACCTGGAGAAGAGGAGGCTCAGGGACAACTTTATCACTCTCTACAACTACCTGTATGGAGGTTGTAGTCAGGTGGGTGTCAGTCTCTTCTCCTAGGCAACTAGCAATAGGACAAGAGGACGCAGTCTTAAGTTGCACCAGGGAAGGTTTAGGTTGGACAGTGGGAAGAATTTCTGCACAGAAAGAGTGATTGGGCATTGGAAGGGGCTCCCAAGAGAGATGATGTAGTCACCGTCCCCGGGGGTGTTTAAGAAATGGCTAGATGTGGCATTTAGTACCACGGTCTAGTTGACAAGGTGGTATTAGGTCGTATGTTGGACTCGATGACCTGAGACGGCTTTTCCAACCTAGTTGATTCCATGATTCTGTCATTCTGCTTTTTCTCTCTACTGCTGTCGGGGATCAGTGGGCAACCAGCAGAGCTGGTTGTCGCCTCCCGGCTCACTGCTCAGTAGCTCTGAGGCGCTGGGGTGTGGACGGGGGTGTGTGTAATATCGATTCATCTTTTTGACCCGCCTAGTCTTATCTGTGAATTGACGGTTTTGCCGCTAGGAGCAGTGCAATGTTGTCAGTACTTGTTTCTGTCCTGGAGAAGGACAGACAGGTGCGAGTTTCACCGAACTGGAGTGGTGGGATGGATATGGGATGGAGTGGGTACAAAAGTGTCGTGGGGTCCGGAGCTGAGAGAACCTTTTCGCTTTGATCTAGTGACTACTTTACTAATTGTCTCTGCCACATTTGAGCGTTTTCATGTGATAATAATGTGTGATCTACACCGGCGTGTTCACTCAGTGAGGGCAGCAGCGCTCTAGTTTCCTTTCTTTCCTTTCAAGCTCGGTTCTTAAGTACTCTGAACCCCTCTATCAGGAGCTGTTGTTTATACACGAAATTAACGTCTCTGCTCCGTCTGGGGAGACGGAGCAAGTGCTTCACTTTAACTCCGAGTCTGGAATACAGTAGAAAATGCTTTAGCTCTGCTGGTGCCACAGGATCCTCTGGAGCCCCAGCAGAGCCGGGAATTATGCCGGAGTGAGCGGCACAGGGTGGGATTTGGCTTGAACCCCTACTGAAGGAATTCCTCGTGCAGGGGAAGTCGTCTTTCCCCTTTGCTGTCGTAGGCTTCCACTCCTGTCCATCTAAACTGTGCTTTCAAGCGCTCTGAAGTGTCGTCTGCAATATTCCGGCTTCCCATCAAGGTGGAGGAGACATAATGTCTCCAGATTAATCAAAATGCGATAGATGGAAATGTTCAGTCTTCCATTCCTTTCCCGAGATCTCTTCTCTGTACTTTTCTCTCCGCTACTTGGCTGTCCCACCACTGCTAGGATTAAACGAACAAGGGACACACAAGAGTGGTGTGTACACTCGTATGGAGGAAAATTACTTGAGAACTGCAGTCCCGACATTAGAGAAATTGACCGGTAAAGCGAGTTTAGAAAAGACACGAAATGCGCAGTGGTTGGGAAAAGTATTCAGAGCTTTTTTTTCAGAGAAAATAAATTGCTGAAAACTGTTTAAAGATTTGTCTCGAAGAGAACAGTGGATTTTCTTGTGTTAGATTATACGTAAGAAAGATAATTCGGATTTGGTTCCCTATGAGAAAAGAAGTGTTCTGGGAACGTTAGATGACTGTCATTGGATTTTATCGATGTGAACTCTATACTTTTCTCACATTCTGTGGGCTAGTGATAAGAACGAAAAATAGCGCTGTTAAGGTTTATCTTTTGGCAACGATTAATCAGTAAGAAAAGAAATAGCTGAGCATGTAAAGAGGACAGACTGCGCCGACTGGTTTGATATTATTGACTGCATCTCTGGGTGGATCCCGTGTGCTCACGGCAGTTATCAGGATTGTGTGGAGCGAGGACACACGACAGAGTCGAGGTTATTCTCGCTCTGGCCAATGTCGTGTTTCCCACGTTGCTGCGGGTGGTTTACAGCCCCTACACAACGAGCTCAGGCACTACAAGTAATGGGTAAACAAATAACCAGCCTCAAGCTTTCCGAACCAGTTCTGCAGGGCTTTAAGTGAAGAATGAACACGTGGGAGCTGATCAAGTTCAGTTTATTTCACAGATATCGCCGTCCCTTCCTCAGCAGTCTCGGCTGTGGGAAAACACCTGGACGTTGTGTCACAGCCAGGTTTTGACAGGGTTCCTGGCGCTCCCTTATCAAGCACCCGCATCCCCTTCCCATTACACCGTGACAGCTGAGCAGTAGTGCAAGTGACAGACAACAAGGACCAAAACTGGGAGTCATTTTATCAATATGGGTGCGCGAAAAGTCAGAAAACTCGATGTATCACGGGTTGCTGATGACATCAACAACCCGAAGGGCAAGCAAGTAGGCAGCTCAGGAAATGGCTGGGATTTGCCCAGGATCTACCGGTGCCGTGATCTACACGGTGCCGTGATCTGCCGGGCAATTTCTGTGCGGGAGCGGGATCCATTCCCACCCCTGGTGAATCTGCACGTCGCAGACACTGATTTATTACCCTGCTTACCAGGGAACAGCCTGGGAGGTGACGAACGCAGGAGGGCGCATTAAACCGAGATTTCTACAATTTGTCGGGAAAGATGCCTGCTGGGATAGCGGTAGCGCTGGGGATCCCGCATGAGGGGCCATGCTCCTGGGAATACTGCGGCGGGAGCCTCCCCGCGGCGTGACTCTGTGCTGCAGCCACAGGAGCTGCTCCTAATTCGGCAGCACGAAATCAGTGTCTCTTTGCCGGTGACGCTGCTTTGGTGGCACACTGAGCTGCCGCGTTGCGACGCCGTGGGATGCCAGGAAGGGGCTGACCAAGCACCTGGGGGCGGGGGGATGACTGGCATCCTGAAGGTCCTGAGTGACACAGAAGCTGTCTCGTCGTGCCGGTGCTGGCTCCCCGTTCGCATACCCCGGACAACTCTCCCCACTTCTCCTCCCACTCCCTTCACCTTCCCTTCTCACTCCCAGGGCCTCATTCCAACGAGGTCTTCCCAAGACACAAACACACACCAAACACCCCACATCTCTGTATCGCCCCTCTTGGCGCCATCCTCTCCGCCAACTCTTACACCTTCGGGCTCGCACACGCAGTCCCCATGCCCGATCTATTCTGCCTCTGCCAGTGCTCTCCCTGTCCTTTTAGCGGGGTTTCTGTCAGGGCTGCGCTCTCCCTTCAGGTTCTCCCAGCTCAAGCCCCTCTGCCCTGGGGCCGGGCGGCCGCGCTCCCTCCGGCGGGGCTCGGCGGCGGTGTCAGCCCCGCGGCGGAGCTCCGGAGCCCTGCGCTCTGTGCAGTTATTGGACGGGACTCTGTGTGCCGCTGTCGCCCAATGATGGAGCGGGGGGTGAACTGGCGGCCCGGCCCCGCTCGTAGCCGGGATGAGGCGCAGACAGTCTCAGAGAGACTCTGGGAGTGAGTCACCGCCGAGCCCGCCGAGCAATGCCCGGCTCCCCGCCGCCGCTTCCCGGGGCCGCTGGGCAGCGGCATGACGGGGAGAGCTGAGGATTTCTAGCCGGGGCGGGGGGGCGAAGCGGAGAGCGCGGCTGTCCTGTGCGATGAACGGCGTTGCTGTGAGGAGCCGCGGGGTGACGACGGGGCAGGTACTGAGCCTCTTGCTTTTGTTCGGCGTTTCCAGCTGGGTTTCCGCCGCGATTCGCTATGCGATTCCCGAGGAGGCGCGGAGAGGCTCCGCGGTGGGGAATGTGGTAGCCGACCTGGCGCTGGACCTCGGGCGGCTGCCTGGGCGCCGACTGCGCGTGGTGTCCGGCAGCAACAAGAAGTACTTCGGGGTGGATCTGACGAGCGGGGCGCTGCTGGTGAGCGAGCGGATAGACCGGGAGGAGCTCTGTGGCGCACTCTCTCCCTGCACCCTCAGCTTTGAGATCGTGGTGGAAAACCCGCTGGAGCTGTACAGCGGCACTGTAGAGATCCAGGACATCAATGACAACGACCCGGTTTTTCCCAGCAGCCAGGCGAGGCTGGAAATCAGTGAGTCTGTGGCACCCGGAGCGCGCTTCCCACTAGAGAGCGCGCAAGACCCCGATGTGGGAATTAACTCTTTACAGACCTACCAGCTCAGCGCCAACCCGAACTTTGCTCTCGACGTGCAGACGAGGGTGGATGGCAGCAAGTATGCGGAGCTGGTGTTAGAGAAGGAGCTGGACAGGGAGGACAAGAGGGAGCTGAATTTGGTCTTGACTGCGTTGGATGGAGGCAGCCCACCACGGTCGGCCCATGTGCAGATCCATATTGATGTTGTAGATGCCAACGATAATGCCCCGGTCTTCAACCAGTCCACCTATAAGGCAAGTGTGAGGGAGAACACACCCAGTGGTACCCTGGTCGCCCAGATCAGTGCATATGATCTGGATGATGGGCCCAATGGAGACATCATCTATTCCTTCAGCAGCCACACCCCTGCCAAGGTACGAGAACTCTTTGCTCTCGACTCGGCCACAGGGGAGTTGAGGGTCAAGGGACAGCTGGACTATGAGGAAGCAAAGCTATATGAGATTTACTTACAGGCTAAAGACAAGGGAGTCGTTCCTGGTGTCGCTCATTGCAAAGTGCTGGTGGAAGTTGTGGACGTGAATGACAATGCTCCAGAGGTGACAGTGACTTCTGTGTACAGCCCTGTGCCTGAAGATGCAGCTCCAGGGACAGTTGTAGCTCTGCTGAGTGTAACAGACTTGGACTCCCATGACAACGGCCAGGTGAACTGCTTCATTTCTCCTGGGATCCCCTTCATGCTCAGTTCCTCACTCAAAAATTACTACACATTGAAAACAGAAGGAGCTCTGGACCGGGAAAAGGCATCAGAGTATAACATCACTATCACAGCCAGAGACTCAGGCTCACCACCCTTGTCCGCAGTAAAACACATCCTGGTGCAGGTGTCAGATGTCAACGACAATGCACCCAAGCCTTCCCAGGACTCCTACGATGTATATGTTCTGGAGAACAATATGCCTGGCATTCCAATCCTTAATGTGACCGCCACAGATCCAGACCTTGGGCGCAATGCCCAACTCTCCTACACCCTTTTTCAGGGTGACCCCACTGTAGGTCACCTCTTCTCCATCAACCGAGAGAATGGCACCCTCTACCTGCTCACCTCCCTAGACCATGAGGACCAGGTGGAGTTCGGCATGATGGTACAGGTCCAGGATGGTGGCTTTCCGCCTCTGGCCACTAATGTCTCAGTCAGTGTGTTTGTCACTGACCTCAATGACAATGCCCCAACTGTGCTGTACCCCCACCCCAACACCACCACCACCTATACTGATGTGGTGGCACCTGGCACTCCTGCGGGGCACATGGTCACCAAGGTGGTGGCAGTGGATGCAGACGCAGGCTACAATGCCTGGATCTCCTATACCCTGTTGCAGGCCACTGACCCCAGCCTCTTCTCAGTTGGGCTGCACAATGGGGACATCTTCACAGCCCGCCAGCTCCGTGAAGATGATGCTCCTCAGCATACATTAGTCATCCTGTTGAAAGACCATGGGGAGCCTGTACTGTCCACCAGTGCCACTGTCTCCATTTCTGTGGCCGAGATGGTCAAGGAGGTGCTCACTGACCTCACTGATGTGGCACCTGCCAATGATCCCAGGAAACATGTGACTTTCTATCTCATCCTGGCTGTGATTTTGGTGTCAGCAGCCTTCTTCATCACCATGTTGTCCGTGGGCATCTTCAAGTGCTACAAGTGGCGACAGTCAAAGGAGCTGTTCAACAGCTCCAGGAGTACTACGTACAGGACACCAGGGCCCTTCCATCACATCGATGCTGTGCGGGGTGGCTTCACGCCACCCAACTTCTACCACCAGGTCTATCTCACCACGGACTCTCGCCAGAGTGATCTCCTGTGTAAAAAGCCCTTCACTTCCAGCCCCTTGGGGAGTCGCCAGAGCACAATAAGGAATGGTGAGCCAGGGCTGTACCACCAGATCGTGGGCACTGCCAGCCAGCTCCCTGCACCTGCTGAGGTAATGTAGCTCCTTCCTTGGCATGTCCCAGTGCTGGGCAGAGCCATGGTTCACTTGTGTCATATACGTTTGGTAGCGTGTCGGGGTTGAGAGGGATGTCCAGTCGCACTGTACCTCTAAAGAGTGGTAAGCTGTGGCTGAACAGGTCTTCTTTGGAGGCAAATGAGCCATCCTGAGAGTCAATGACATTTGCACTGTGGTGAGCAGGATCAAGTGAGTCAGTTTGCTTGGGTTGGCAAATATACGTCTTTTGAGTGCAGTTTTGGGTACACCTTGCGTGAATAACCAGTGGAGGCTGAGGTCAGCTTGTAACCACTTGTAAATCCTTGTCACAAAGTGTGTTGCTTATGGTATTTCCTTCCCGTTGCAAAAGGAGGGCTGAGAGGAGCACTTGCACTGGCGGGGAACAAAGTCTCTGGGCATTCTTCCCTGGTGGGGACAGAAGAGGTGGTGATGCAAATGGGGCTGGGAGCCACCAGCTGCCAGTGAGGGACCAGGGTTTCCCTGGCCACGGATTAGCACACAAAGCTGAAGGATGATGCTGGTTCCCTCTGTGTGACCATGGCCACAGAACAGTCTGTCCCATCTGTGGGGTCCTGAAGGTTCTGGTTTTGTTTCCATGGAAACTCTGTGGTGGTGTTTGCTTCAGGGTGGAGGGGTGGGATTGCAGACTGCTCCAGCTGCTTGCAAGGCTCTGCTGAGCTGGACTGTAGCTCTGAGTGGGATGGTGTGTCCTCCGCTCAGATGTTGCTCAAAAACCTTATTACAAGCTCTGCATGATTTGTAATGTGTTATCTCTGGATGATGTCTGATGTCTTGACTGAACAGACTGCAGGCAGGAAAGCATTTGTGCATGGCAGGCAGCTTCTGTGCTTCTTCACCCGTGGGAATTATGCAGTTTAATTGGAAAGCTTTCAGTCACAGGAATGCTTCAATCCTCAGAGGTGAGGCCAGGTAGTGGATCCAGTGAACGGAGAGGGGGGTGTGGATCTGATGGGTTTCCAAGATGGTTGGTGCCAGTAATTTGTCCTTCCTGGGAGGCAGTGAGTAGGAGAGACCGGTTCCTCAGAGCAGAAGGAAGTGAGGTGCAGCGGAAGCTGTGCATGGGTGTGAGGCTGCGTGTGCCGCCTGCTCAGTGTGGCCAAATCATAGACGGAGGCAGAAACCTCTCAGAATTATTTCATGCCTTTTTTTTTCCTTCTTTTTTTTTCTCCTTCCCTGCTTGCGTCACTGTTCAGCCTCAGCATTTCTGATTTCTAGCAGGTGGGAATAGGGAATAACTGCAGCAGCTGCCAGGAGCAAGTGTTCCTCTGCATTGTACAGGCTGTGCTAAGGCTGGGGACAAGGATGTCCCCTTGACCACAGGGTCCTCCCAGGATGCCTTTAGGGGTGGAAGCAGTAAATTATTTAAGAGTGTAGGTGGAAGAAGGTGACAGCAGGCAGGCAGTAAGCCTGAGCCCTAGCCTTGATTCCCTCCTACTCCCCAGTACTACACTGGAGAGGCACTGGCAGTGAGAAATCAGCTGGGCTGGCACTGGGCTGTGGATTATCAGTCTTGGTGGTGACAACAGACTGTGTCAACCCTGCAAAGGCTTTACACTTCTTTGCTCTGCAGGACACAGCCAGCCCCCAAAACTGATGCAGTGGGGAGGGTGTTGGTCCTGTCTGTAGCATGTGGTATGTCTTGCAATGAGGGATTCTACCCTGCAGGATCTCCAGTGACCCCTAGTTTGTCTGGGTTGGAGCCTTTCCGCAGAGTGAGCTCTGGCTCTCTGGAAGGGGGAACATCTTGTCTATCCTAGACACCACATACCCTTCCTGCCCTGTCACTGTCCCTATCCCAGGCTCTGACAGACTCAAGCAATAGTGGGATTCCTGTGTGAAGCCCTTGCTCCAGCCTCTTGGTGACCGAGCCATCTCGGGACACTGGGTGGACTCTCTCAGAGCATGTGGGCTTCACAGAGGGATTCTGCTGAGACACCACAGCAGCACCAAACCCACTACCGGGGCACAGCACCCTGTATTGCCAGCAGAAATGTCTGTCACCCAGCTGTGCTGTCCAGGGCCCTGCCTGGGATGGGAACAGGGCAAATTCCAGAGTCAAGGCTGCTGTGACGGTTTCTTGCTGGTGGCACCATTGGAAACACTCTGGGAATGAGTGTCCAACCAGGTATGGGTCTCTGTATACTCTGTATACCTCTACTGGTCTCTGCATAACCCTGTGGAATCGCCTTGTCCTGCTTTTTGCTGCACTGGCTCTTTAAGAATGCCTTCTCCCCTCCTCCGGAGTAGGCAGTAGGTGGGACCGGGAAAGTGTTCTCACCAGTCTTTGCTGTGCCTCTCCCTGGCTGGCAGAAGGGTGGTCCCGCCTCACGGCTCTTGGAATAGGCAGGGCGGTGCTGCAGAGGGAGGGATGGACCCTCAACAGCAGCAGCTCCACCGTGCCTGTCCTCACCAGAAGGATGGTGTCCCTGTCACCGTCCACTCTACTGGGCATTGGGTCCCTCAGTCTCTCTCACCTGTTCCCTCAGGTCCCTTTGGTGCCCAGGTGATGGGCAGGGTCCCAGGCAGGACACCTGCTTGCCACACCATTGCAGACCCCAGACCCCCAGGGCCTGTGTGCACCCAAGGGAGGTCAGGGTCCAGGGACAGAAAGGTGGAGAGGGTTTTTTTACATGAGCATTTAGTGACAGGACATGAGGGAATGGTTTCAAACTGACAGAGAGCAGATTTAGATAAAACATTAGGAATAAATTCTTTACTGTGAGTGTGGTAAGACCCTGGCACAGGTTGCCCAGAGAAGCTGTGGCTGCCCCATCTCTGGAAGCATTTAATGCCAGGTTAGATGGAGCTCTGAGCAACCTGGTCTTGTGGAATGTATCCAGGCTTATGCCAGGGGGTTAATAACGAGATGGTCTTTAAGGTCACTTCCAACCCAGGCCATTCTATGATTCTATGATTGCATAAGACTTTTCCAGGGATGTGAACTGAGCTAATGCCCTGCAGTTTGCTACCATCCTCTGGGACAGGGAGAGCAGGCAATTATTGTTTGTTCCCCTCTGGGAAGGTTGAGACCTTTGCTTTTGTCCTCAGATTGCTTCGCTGCAAAGCTGTGTCTGCTGCAGAATGTCAGTACCTGTGTCTGCCAGGTGGGAGGCTTGGGCCTCCTTCTCAGTCTGACATCCTGACCTGCTGTTGTGATCCAGTGGTGTTCTAGTGGCCTTGTTGTCTGGCTCTGAGTTTGTAGTGATTTGGGTACTGTGAAAATTGACCCCTTCCTTATCCCAGGGTAAGGAAGGGGTTCCAGTCGGGTGTGCATTGGGAGAAATTGTATTCTGGCTTTGAAAACTCACCTGTCTTTGCTTTCCCTCCGTCAGCCTCGCACTCCCACAGGTGGGCTGGCAGGGCTGGGCAACCCTGTCTCAGTGTGAGGTCTCCTGGCTAGTGGTGGTCCTGGTGGCAGTGATGCCTTACTCAGGGAGGCAATGATGGGGTGCAGGCAGCAGCCAAAGCACTAGCTGGGGAAGGAGAAGTGGGGTGGGAGAAGAGCCCTTGGCACCTCAGGGCTCTAACAAGCACCTTTTTCATTAGGCATGAAAAGTCCTTTGGCCTGTGTTCATGACAGCTGCCCTTTGTCTGTGGGCACGATGTGAAGCCACCATTGTGGAAGGGGAAGCACACAGGGAGAGTTTGTACCTAGCTTCCAGGCTGCCAGGACGTGCAGTTTCCCTGTGAACGCAAAGCGAGCTGTCGGAGCAAGTGAGTCAGGCTGGCAGAGGGTCGGCCGGGGGTGGCAGCCCTGCTGTTGCCGGCTCAGGCCCCTGCTTCCCTTACCTTCGGAGCCACTGCTGGCCGAGAGGGGAGAGAGCTCTCGGCCAATTGGGAGATGATCTGAAGCGAGGGGGGAAAATCTGCCTCTCTCCCCCCCTCCCTCCCACCTCCGCGCTGGGGCTGTGATTCAGTTCCCCTCCCCCAGCCCACCCCCTCTGCTCGGAGGCTGACAGCCGGAGCCGCAGCCTGCCGGAGCCTCGGAGCTGTTTCCCAAGCCGTGGAAGAGAGACCCAGGGATTTTATTGCAGTTCCTCAGCGCCTGCTGCGTCCCGGGCCGGATGCGCACGGACATGGAGAGTGTCAGACTCCAGCGACCCGCCTGGAAATGGCAAGTACTGAGTTTGTTTTTGCTCTGCGGCTGGGGCTGGGTCTCCGGGCAGATCCACTACTCGGTGTTTGAGGAGTCAGAGGTGGGAACTGTGGTGGGGAACGTGGCCCGCGACCTGGGCTTGAAGGTGGAGGAGCTGCCGGGTCGCAGGCTGCGCCTGGGCTCCGAGGAGAGCTTGCACCACTTCTCCGTGCGCCTGGACAGCGGCACGCTGGTGGTGAGCCAGCGGCTGGACCGGGAGCGTCTGTGCGGAGCAGCTGCCAGCTGCGTGCTGTCGGTGCAGGTGGTGGCAGAGAACCCCCTGCAGCTCTTCCGCCTGGAAGTGGAGATCCTGGATCTGAATGACAACTCCCCGAGCTTCCCCACCACTCATCGCACTCTGCGCATCGCCGAGTCTGCCATGGTGGCTGCGCGCTTCCCCCTGGAGAGTGCTCAGGACCCCGATGTGGGCACTAATGCTGTGAGCTCCTACAGGCTGAGCCCAAGCTCCCACTTCTCCCTGGACGTCAGGCAGCAGCCAGATGGCAAACTCTTTCCGGAACTGGTGCTGGAGCGTGCCCTGGACCGGGAAGAGCAGCCAGAACTGCAGCTGGTGCTGACGGCTGTGGATGGGGGAAGCCCAGCCCGCTCGGGCACAGCAGAGGTAACAGTCCTGGTCCTGGATGTCAATGACAATGCGCCCACCTGTGACCGCACCACGTACAAGGTGCAAGTCCCGGAAAACACACCTGTGGGAGCCGTGCTCCTCCGGGTCAATGCATCCGACCCCGACGAGGGCCCCAATGGGGAGATACAATATTCCTTCGGGGTTCACACCTCTGACTCAGTGCGGAGGCTCTTCTCTCTGGATGGCGGCAGTGGTGAGGTTCGGGTGAGTGGGGCCCTGGACTTTGAGGAATCACCTTTCTATGAGATCTATGTGCGAGCTCATGACGGAGGGGTCCCAGAGATGGAGGGCAATTGTGTGCTGCAGGTGCAAGTGGAGGATGCCAATGACAACCCCCCAGAGGTGCTGCTCACCTTCCTGCTGAATCCAGTGTCAGAAGACACCCCACTGGAGACTGTTGTGGGGCTCTTCAATGTCCGGGACCGAGACTCAGGGGCCAATGGGGATGTGAGCTTGGAGCTCTCCCCTGATGTACCTTTTGCCATCAGGTCCCTTCAGAACCACTTTTCCCTGGTCACCCGAGAGAGCCTGGACCGAGAGTCCACCTCACAGTACAGAGTGGAGCTGATCGCCCAGGATGGTGGCTCTCCTGCCCTCACCACAACACTCACGCTGCTCCTCAATATATCTGATGTGAATGACAACCCCCCACACTTCTCGCAGTCCTCCTACGATGCCTTTCTCGCCGAGAACAACCCACCCGGCTCCCTGCTGTGCACTGTCTCTGCCTCAGACCCTGACGACGGGGATAATTCCCGTCTTGTTTACTCCATAGAGAGTGGCCAAGTGCAGGATACCCCCATCTCTTCCTTCATCCACATCAACCCTGACAACGGCAACCTCTATGCTCAGCGCACCTTTGACTTCGAGCTGCTGCAGGTTCTGCCGGTCTCTGTGGCCGTGCGGGACTCGGGGTCCCCCCCACTCCACACCAATGTTACTGTCTACATCTTCGTGCTGGACCAGAACGACCACCCCCCCACCATCCTGCACCCTGCCAGTGACAGCGATGTCTCGGCACCCCAGAGGGTCCCGCTGTCCGCCCCACCAGGCTCCCTGGTCACGAAGGTGACCGCGGTGGATGCGGACGCTGGGTACAATGCCTGGCTCTCGTACCGGCTGCTGCCACAGTCCACCGACGCCTCCTTGTTCCACATGTCTCTGCACACCGGGGAGGTGCGGACGGCACGTGCCCTCCAGGACACCGACATGGCAGTGCAGCAGCTCGTCGTCCAGGTGACGGACAATGGTGACCCACCGCTCTCCACCACTGCCACCATCACTGTGGTCCTGGAGGAGGCAGTTCCGGAGGAGCTCTACAAGCCTCTGGATTTCCTGGCCGGTGCCAAGGAGAAACCGGACCTGACCCTCTACCTGATCATCGCGCTGGCAGCGGTCAGCACGGTGGCACTGGCCACCGTCACCGTCCTGGCCGCCAGGTGCCTCCGGCGCAGGGGCCGCGCCGCCGTCCCACCCTACTGCTGCTGCTGGCTCAGCGAGTCGCCCTCCCGGGACTTCTTCAACCACTCCAGCCCCAAGCTCCAGCTCAGCTCCGACGGCACCCTGAAGTACATGGAGGTCACCTTGCGACCCACCGACTCCCAGTCCCAGTGCTACAGCACCTGCTTCTCCCCGGGCTCCGAGGGGACGGACTTCACCTTCCTGCGGCCCTGCCCGCCCCCGGCCACGCTGCCGCGGGAGCGCGGCGCGCCGCTGTCGGGCGCGGGCACGCTGCGGGAGCGCGGCCAGGTGAGCGCGCCCCCGGGGGCNGAGCGGCGAGCGCTGAGAGCGGGCCCCCCAGCCCCGGACACCCGGCAAGCATGCCGAGGGCAGGGAAGCCGGGCCGGTCCCTGGGGCTGCCGCGTGTCTTCTCGTTCTGTTTGTTCTTGCACAGCTCTTCCGCTCAGATCCGGTACAGCATCCCGGAGGAGCTCACCCGGGGTGCCTTTGTGGGCAATATCGCGAAGGACCTGGGCACCGATGTGACGAAATTGGCGGCAGCTAATCTGCAGGTACTGTCAGATTCTGATTCCCAGTACTTCTCCGTCAATGTGAACACTGGTGTTATAATGGTCAGCGAGCGGATAGACCGGGAGCAGCTCTGTGGGCAGAACCCACGCTGCTTCCTCCACTTGAAACTTGCCATCGAGAACCCAGTGGAGTTTTACCGTATCGAGGTGGAGATCCTGGATATCAATGACAACCCCCCGGAGTTCCCCAATGATGAGGTTTCCTTGCGCATCTACGAGCTGGCGTCTCTGGGTGCCCGCTTCCCCATCCAGCCTGCCCAGGACCCCGACGTGGGCACCAACACCTTGCAGACCTATCACCTGAGTGCCAATGACAACTTTAACCTCAACGTGAAGGCACGCACTGATGGTGGGAAGTTCCCTGAGCTGGTGCTGGAGCGGGCCCTGGACCGGGAATTCAGAGCTTTCCATCACTTGGTCCTGACTGCTGAAGATGGGGGCTCTCCCCCACAGTCCAGCAAGATACGCATCACTATTCAAGTCCTGGATGCCAATGACAACCACCCTGTTTTTGACAAACCATCATATGGAGCCCGCTTGGTGGAGAACTCGCCACTGGGCACCCTCGTGGTGAAGTTAAATGCCACTGATGTGGATGAAGGACCCAATGGAGACATCCGCTACTCCCTCAGCAGCCACAACTCTGCTACCTTACGCCAGATCTTCGCCATCGATGAGCAAACCGGGGAGATTCGTGTCCAGGGCAACTTGGACTTTGAGGAGGCAACGGTGTATGAGATTGAAGTGGAGGCCAAGGATATGGGGTCACCCACGATGGAGGAGCACTGCAGCGTGGTGGTGGAAATCACCGATGTGAATGACAATGCACCCGAGGTCATTCTTACCTCCTTCTCTAGTTCCCTGAGTGAGGATGCACTGCCGGGCACAGTGGTGGCTGTGATACACGTCAGAGACAGGGACTCTGGTGAGCAGGGCAAGGTCCTGTGTCACGTGTCTCCAGATCTTCCCTTCCAGCTGCGTAAGGACTACGAGCACCAGTACTCGCTGCTAACCAGCACCCGTTTGGATCGGGAGCATGTTGCCTACTACAATGTCACTGTCTCTGCCTCGGACATGGGCAATCCCCCACTGTCCCGCCACACCATCTTGCCAATCACCCTGACAGATGTCAATGACAACGCACCCCAGTTTGAGCAGGCGTCCTATGAAGTGATGGTGGCAGAAAACAATCCAGTGGGCAGCGTGCTGGTTACAGTCTCTGCTGCCGACCCTGACTCGGAGCAGAATTCCCGCCTCTCCTACTCCATCCTGCGAGCTGGTGGGACAGATCCAGGCCTGGATCCTACTCGCTACCTCTCCATACATCCCACGAGTGGGCAGGTCACCGCCAAGTTCCCTTTTGACTATGAGCAAACCACCTATCTCCAGTTCCATGTGGAGGTCTCCGATGGTGGCTCCCCAGCCCTGAGGAACAGGACGCTGGTTCATGTTTTTATAGTGGACCAGAACGACAATGCCCCACGGGTGCATTTCCCCAGGGCTGGGGAGGATTCTGCTACTCAGTTCCGAATTTCCCCCTCCATCGTTCCACCTGCTCTCATCACCAAGGTGGTGGCAATAGATGCGGACTCAGGGCGCAATGCCTGGTTATCCTACCACCTCGTGGAAGCCACAGACCTGGGGCTTTTCAGCGTGGCCCTGCGTTCTGGGGAGGTCCGGATCATGCGGGCTCTGCAGGAGACGGACGCCTCTGCGCACGAACTGCTGGTGGTGGTCCGGGACGCTGGGGAGCCCCCACTCTCCACAGCTGTCACACTGGTGGTGCTGGTGGAGGAGAAGGGTCCAGAGGCCCTGCAGGGCTCCGAGGCTCGGGCAGCTGACGGTGGGGGATTGCCCACTATTACGCTTTACCTGATTGTATCCCTGGTGCTCATCTCCACCGTCTCGCTGGTGGGACTGGCAGCGCTGGGCGTACGGTGCCTGCGGCGGGGCTCTGCACCTGCCAGCCAGGGCTGCTGCGTGGAGAGCGTGAACACGCTCCAGCCCCCTCCCAGCCACATTTTTGGGCACTTGCACTATGAGCCTAAGCAAGGGGACACGGTGATGGGCGTGCAGGTGACGGCAACAGCTCCCCCCGCTCCGCGTTACCGCTCCTGCTTTTCGCCGGTCTCGGATATCAGCGAGTTCATGTTTGTGAAACCCTCCGCGGATCCCACCCTGTACACCGAGGTGAGCTCGGGGCTGTGGTCTCCATCCTGACCGCAGTCTCAGTGTGTGCGGGGCCCGGCCCCGAACGGGCTCGGGATGCCGCACCCCGAGCCGGCTCTGGGGAGGGGGCGCCGCCGGTGCCCGCTGCCAGCAGCGGGGCAGGCGGAGCGGGGTTCCCGCAGCCAGAGCGGGGTTGCCGCAGCCGGGAGACCCCGGCGCCCGCCCGGCTGTGCGGGGGCGGAGTAGTGGGGGGGGGAAGGGGGGACTACCCTGTGCGTATTTCTGGGGAAGGCGGTGGGAAGGAGAGAAGGGGAGGAGGAGGGAGAGGAAAAGGAGGAGGAGGAGGAGGCTGTGGAGAGACGTAAAACTGTCACTCGGCCCATCCCCTCCGCTCGCCGACTTTGTGTGTCTTTGCCTCTGTACCGAGAAGCGGTTCAGCCGGCCGGGCTGCGCTCGCCCTCCCCCGCCCCCTCCATCCTTCCCTGCCCGGCTCCGGCGGCTCCGGCGGCGCCTTCCTCCCTGCACGACCCGCTGGGACCCCGCCGGGGCGAGGGGTTCGGCTGCGGGGTCGGCAGCGGGGGCGGGGAGGCGGGGGAGGCTGCGGGAGCCGCTGCCGCTCCGCTCCGCGTCGCTCCGTCCGCACGCCCGGCACGGGATGCTCGCGGGACGGAGTTTGCCATGGCAGCTCCCGCTGCTGCTCGCAGCCCTCTCCTGCCTGCCGGCTCCCAGCTGCGCCCAGCTCCACTACTCCGTGCCCGAGGATCGGGAGCCGGGCTTCTCTGTGGGCGACCTGGCCAAGGACCTAGGGGTGGAGGTGCGTAGCCTGGCCACCCGCAACCTGCGCCTGGTGAGCGAGGGTGGGCAGCGGCACTTCCAGGTCGACCTGGCGGCAGGTGTGCTGCTCCTCGACAGCAGGCTGGACCGGGAGGCACTGTGTGGGCAGAGCCCCACGTGCTCCCTGCACCTCCAACTCGTCATGGAGAATCCCCTTCAGCTCCACCGTGTTGAGGTGGACGTCCTCGACGTGAATGACAACGCGCCCCAGTTCCCCAAGCCGGAGGTGGTGTTGGAGATCACTGAGGTAGCCAACCCTGGGACTCGGCTACCCTTGGAGGTAGCAGAAGACCCGGATATGGGCTCCAACTCCATCTCCACCTATGAGCTCAGCTCCAGCAAGCATTTTGCCCTGAGCATCAATGTGAGAGGAGATGGTGTTAAAATGCCTGAGATTGTACTTGAAAAAGCACTGGATAGAGAGAAAGTGCCTGTTCATCATCTAACACTGACAGCCCTGGATGGAGGGAATCCAGTGAAATCTGGCACTGCCAAAGTTACCATCCATGTCCTAGATGCAAATGACAACCCTCCTGTCTGTGACCCACCTATATCCAAGGTACATCTGGAGGAGAATGTGCCAGTGGGCACTCTGGTCACCAAGCTGAATGTCACCGACCTGGATGAAGGTCCCAACGGGGATGTGGAATATTCATTCAAAACCAGCAATAATGCACCTGGTAAATTCACCAAGCTGTTCTCCTTAGATCCCCGGACAGGGGAGATCAGAACCAAAGCCCCACTGGATTATGAGGAATCCAGTGCTTATGAGATTGCAGTTCGAGCCAGGGACAAGGGATCCCCAGCCATGGAAGGCCACTGTCACCTGCGAGTGGAATTAATTGATATCAATGATAACAGCCCAGAGATTGTGCTGACCTCTGTCTCCAGCCCAGTGCAGGAGGATGCAACCCCAGGCACTGTGATTGCCCTCATTGGTGTGAAGGACAGCGATTCGGGTGACAATGGGCAGGTCCGTCTGCAGATAGCGAAAGAGCTCCCTTTTAAACTGGTGTCATCTTTTAAAGAGCATTTCTCACTGGTCACAAATGGTCCCCTTGATCGGGAGAAGGCCAGTGGATACAATATCACGGTGAGGGCTGTGGATTCAGGGTCCCCCCAGAGGGCCACACAGAAAACCTTTTACCTCTGCATTGCTGACGTGAATGATAATGCACCAAATTTCTCCAGCCCTTTTGATACAGCTCACATTCAGGAAAACTCCCTTCCTGGAACTTCTGTCTTTTCAGTGTCAGCATTTGATCCTGATGAGGGTAGTAATGCCAAGCTGTCTTACTCCATCCTCGATAATGGGATGCAGGATGTACCCATCTCAACCTACTTCCGAATAGACCAGGACAATGGCACCATCTATACCATGCGATCTCTGGATTACGAGCAGGACAAGGTGTTCCAGGTGCCTGTGGAGGTGAAGGATGCTGGGTCTCCTGCACTGAGTAGCACTGCTGTGGTCCATGTGTTTGTCCTGGATGAGAATGACAATGCTCCCAACATTGTCTACCCATCTGTCCCCAAGGGCTCTGCCTTTCACCAGGCCATCCCAGCCTTAGCAGAACCTGGCTATCTAGTCACCAAAATTGTAGCGGTTGATGCTGATAGTGGCCATAATGCCTGGCTGTCCTACCAGCTGCAGGAGACTGCTGAGGCTTTGCCTTTCCAAGTGGAGCGCCGCTCCGGAGAGATAAGGCTTGCACAGGCTCTCAGGGAGTCAGAAGAGTCCCACAGGCTGGTGGTTGAAGTGAGGGACAATGGCACACCGTCCCTCTCGGCCTCTGTGGTGATAGTAATTTCTCCGGAGGAAAACAGCGTGCAGGACTTCTCCAAGTCCTTGGACCTCCCCCAGTCCTCTCCCAAGGACACCAACCTAACGCTTTACCTCATCATCTCCTTGGTGTCCATTTCCCTTGTGTCCTGCGTGATGTTTGCTCTGGCGGCTGCCCGGTGTCTCAAAGCTGGCAATGCCAGCTGGACCTTCACGGCTTGCTGCCGAGGGACTGGCCGCAAGCCTACCTCCCATTTCCGAGGGCAGATGAAGCCAGATGGCTTCATCAAGTACCTGGACGTGGGAGGAGCAGGTTTGACCTCTCAGGCACAGAATTACACCTCTTGTTTCTCGCCCATGTCTGACCAGAGTGATTTCCTCTTTGTAAAGCCTTTCAGCCATTCTAGCACTGCGGAGACCGTGGCTGCCTATGAGCAGGTGACCAGCACCTTAGCGAGTCCCTGCGATGGGGTAAGAGATGGGTGTTTCATACTGTCCTCTCTGCTAAGTGCAATGGTCTGTAATATCCAGGCCAGCTGGCTGTTCTCTGTCTGTCCTTGCTCCTAAAAAGGTGGCCTCAGGGAATGTGTGTCACCGTCACCTCCCGGGAGGTGGCAGGTGAAAGTTTTGGCTGGGCTTGGTGTAGGTGGGGAAAGGGACTGAGCAGCACTATAGAATCAAAGACAGCATGTTCATAGCAGTGGAGAATTTCCCTGTGGCTCTGTTCGTACTCATTTCTGTCTAAAGAGACTCTTAGCATGGTCAGGAACATGTTTTCTGGGTGTTTAGCTCCTTGATTGCATTTAACCCCTTTGTTCTGCATGGCATATGAACCATGATATGGGAGATGTTATCTGCAAGCAAAGTCTGTTGGTGTTTCTTTCTCTCACTTTAGAGGTGCATTGTAGAAATTTCTCATTTCTTAACCTCCAAGTGTTATTAATTACTGACTGTGCTCCAGCAAGGGATCATTTTTCAGCTTGGTCATTTTGAGCAAGGAGCTGAATTCACTATTCAGCACTGAACTACTGAGATGTTAGTAGTGACATTATTCACAAAGATCCTGGTAACCTTATGTGCCCTTGGGCTTGAAGGAACTGAGGCAGTGGCAAGCTTTGAAAACTTGAGCCACCTGTACTCAGATGTCTAAATATAGATGTAGGTGACTGTGTTTAGCTGTAGCTTTTATAACTTTGAGATATAAAAAGTAACATGATTTTGTGTCACAAATGCCTGCCCTAAATTTGAAATTGGTAATTACAGCAGGAATTCAAAATATAGATTGGGAAGGGCTTATTTAGTGCAGGATTGTGTGTCAGCATGTGCAAAAATGTGTATCTGAAATCTGGAGGGCAAGTATTTAAACAGCTTCATTTGCATGCGGCTTGGGGACCAGTGGGGCATCTGTTTCAGGGGAGTAATTTATTCTAATATCTTCTTTCATGAAGATCATCAAAGCTGCAGAGAAATTAGTAAAAGCACATCTATTAAATAAAAATCTAGGTCAGCTCTACCCTGTCTTCACTTTTTCTTAGTAGTTGCATGTACAAGCAGAATAATCCTATAAAACTGATGTTCCACTGTATGGACTATGAGCAGCTCATTCCTAAAATAGCTGAGAGAAGTGTTGTCCTTTCCAGGTAGTATGTCATCACTCTGGAGTTCATTAAGATGATTATGATTTTCGGAAGTGTGTGTGTTCCAGGCAGAAAACAGTTCTTCTATTTAGTGTTTTCCACAAAGGCGTAATTCAAACAGGAATAAGCAAGCCTGCTCCACGTCCTTCCTTATTTACAAAGTGTTCATTGTCTGATGGTAAAACAACACAGGCAGAAAGTGATACGGGGGCTTATTAATGAGGTTACAAAGTGTGCTGCTGTGTCTGAAGGTTATTGTGTCTCCTAAACAAATAATGCTTTTTCCTCTTGCTGTTGGAAGTTCATTCTTTTTTTCTGTGTACAGAAAAATATTGTCATGCTCCAAGGCCACAGCATCTAGGAAAAGTCATTCAAATACAATGTATGAAAACATGATCTCAGACAGGTCTTTTTCAGGACAGAAGAAGGAGAGATTAGGAAGGTCTGTTACCTTAGAGCATTAAAAGCATCTTTTTCAGTATCAATTAACTCTGCCACCCCCACACATCCCCTTTCCTCCTCCAAGCTCATTACTGTGGTACCACTGCTCCTGCTGAATTGATGCTCTTATCAGTTTATTTCATGCTTCATTTCTTTCACAGCCTGGTTTCCTGAGCTGCTTTGGAAGATTATTCTCTGAACAGTTTTTGTCATGCTTTTTACTATTCATGCTGGTTCAGAAATACTTAAGGAAGAGGGAGGGGGAGCCTTCTCTTTGTTCTAATTGATTTGCTGCACTTGGAAAGAACATGCTGATATTCCAGACTGAAATAATCCAGGATCAGTTTGCTTTCATTTTCAAAGGAAAGAATGGAAGTACTAAAACTCTTCTTTTTCTCTGCAGCAAGCTCAGCCAAACACAGACTGGCGCTTCTCTCAGACCCAGAGACCTGGAACAAGTGGGTAAGTGCCTCTTTCTCAATTTTGGTATGGGGTGAAGGTTTCTTTCCTTTGTGTGCTCCTCTCAGTGCTGGAAAGTCCATGACTGGCAGCTCTGAGAATGGGTGTTCCCTGTCATTGATAGAATCAGAAACAGGGCTGCTCCTGTGTCAGCTGTGTTTGATGGGGGTGTGACAGCTGTTGTTGGCAATGGTGTGTCTGGGTTTGGGGTCTAAACCTCAAGGAGGACAGGCAGGAACCAGAGGGTGAAGTTGTGAGATAGTAAAGGACTTGAAAATAGATTTCACAGAAAGGCCTCTTCTCTAAAGCAGATTTTGAGTATGTAAACTAGATTCTGAGTCCAAAATCTTAATTCCTCTCCCTGCACAGAGGCCGGTGGAAATCACTCCCTTTACCAGTCATGGGGCCTTGAGCTCTGTGCTGCTGAAGTGTATTCACAGAATCACAGAATGGGTCAGGTTGGAAGGGGCCACAGTGGGTACCCTGGCCCAGCCTCCCTGCTCAAGCAGGGTCATCCCAGAGCACATGGCACAGGATTGCACCCAGATAGTTCTGGAATATCTCCAGTGAGGGAGACTCCACCACCTCTCTGTGTGATGTGTGAGGTCAGAAAGGATGAGAAGCCCCAGCATCAGAGCAGAGAGCTGCCTCCCAAGTGAATACCCCTCTCTTGCCTCTGGCCCGACAAGATTCGCTTGTCTTGGTTCACAGTGAGAGACCACTGGCAACAAAATGTTGTTGTTTGCCTGTCCCATCTTCTCTCTTTGTTCATAAAAAGGGCTAGGGATCGCCTTCGGAGGGTGAACTCCCTTCACTACCATGAGGATAACAAAGAACTTGAACTGGGAGTCCACCTTCCTGTATGAATACCCCAGCCAGAGGTTATTGTGTATGAGGAGATGGGCTCCAGGATAATTTATATGTGAAAAGATTGTATCTTTTGGGGCATATCAAGGATTGTACACCTGGGGCAATCAGGAGTAAATTTGGGTTATGTGCTTCCTTGTTTGACTGAGTCTGGAAGTGTATCTCTGAGCTTTGTCATTCCTAGCGGCCACTTTGGCAGCTCCCATGGAGTTTCAAATAGTGGCATGGGAGTGTTGGGTCCTTGATTTTGGTGTCAGGGCTTGCAGTTAAACATCTGCAGCAGCTGGTCGTGTCTGAGTCTTTCCCTGGGTCTGACTTGATAATTTGGCTTATCAGAAAATTAAGAGATCTGTAGCCAACTTGTTGAAGTGATTAAACTTTGCTATTAGGCTTTTCTAGCTGATAAATCTAAAATAGAGCAAGGGTTTGATGTAATTAGATAAAGTGTTCATGATGGAAGCTAGCCATGGACTTTAAAACAAAGCTATGGCTGGAAGAGTTTTCTCAGAGGTCTACTGAATTCCCCATCACTGACAACATTTTAATCAAGGAAAATCTTTCTAACCATTTCTGCTCCAGTTCAAACGACAATTAACAAAGCCCTGTTAATGCAGAAGTGCACCGTGGCTGCTGTAATAGTTTTGTTACGAGAAGGCAGTAAATGAGCCCCATCAGAGCAAGCTCGGCTGCTCCCTCTTCCAGCATCATGCTGGAGCCTTCAAGGCACAGAGCTGATGCAGTCCAGACCTCCTTAACTCAGTGACAGGGACCTTTTCTCAGGTCATGGGACAGTGACACTCAGCCCATCTCTCAGCCTCTGCCTGGAGCTCTTTACAAGCTCCATCCCCTTCCCAATGTTTTGTGTGGGAGCAGCAGCATGTGGCGTGGGAAGAGAAAGGGCAAGAGGAGAAGGAGAGGCAGACTGACTGTTTGTGGGGAGCTGATCTATCACGATGTATTAGTTCTGATGCATGAGCCATGATGTTATCCCTCAGCCCTGGGTACCTCTGATAGTCCCTGAAACACCTGCTCATAGAATCACTGAATGGTTTGGGTTGGAAGGGGCCTTAGAGACCATCTTGTTCCAACCCCCTGCCATGGGCAGGGACACCTTCCAGTAGACCATGTTGTTCAGAGCCCTATGTCAGTGCCTGTTGTGGCAGGGGATCCCATAGCACAGGCTACACCTGGGTTAGGAAGGAGACTTTGCCCAGGCACAGGCTGATGCTGAAATAACTAAAAAAACTCAGTGGATTTTAATTCCTGCTAGTTTTCCCACTTGCCTGTGTCCACATTTGCAGCAAAACAGCGCTTGCTGGTGTTTTCACCCCTGTTCCTTTCATCCTGTTTTAAGTTAAATCAAGGGGATGTTTTTATTCTAAACCTGTGGGACAATATTGAAAGATAAAAATAGAAAGTGCTATCGTGTGTTCAGTACCCAGTCCTGACATCTCCCTAGTGATCAAACAGGCAAATCCTGGAGAGCAGCCCACTCCCCATTGTGCTCTTCCTGTGCTCTTCCCAGAGTTTTGATGCCTGCTGTGTGAATTCCCCAGGCACTGGTTGGTAGTACAAGTATTAAAGAGGAGGCAAGGGCAGCTGCCTGAGCCAAGCCCGCTCATGTTAAATCCTGTACAACTGTTTCTCCTGCTGACAGGGGAACCTCTAAAGCACCACGAGCTCTCTGAGCTGCAGGGCTCTGCTTGAAGCTTGGGGAACACAGCCCACCTCTTAGCTGAAAAGAGAAAAATGGGATATGCTCTTAACTCTATTTGACCCAAATTAAATAGCAATAAAAACACAGCATTTTAGGCCAGTGGTTTGGATGGATCCCAGAGGGAGTCCAGCACTGACTCTAAGCCAGAAAGCAAGCTTAAACCCATGGTGTGATATCTCCCTTGCTGTCTTCATGGGAGCTGGAGAAGAAACAATCCTGTCTCAGCATAGCCCTGCCCATCAAAACGAATCCCACATGTCTCTGAGCACCTGGAACCAGTCAGAACAGCGAAAGCTCAATAAGGCAGGGACTGGCTCTTGATCTTGCATGTTGTTGCTACGGGACAACAAAGGGAGTATGCTCTTTGTTCTGAAACACAGGAGAGCTCTGGTGAACATGCTCAGGAAACAGGAGCTCAGACAGTCTGCTCTGAAGATGTGGTAGGGAGGCAAACCTGAGCAAACCAATTCCAAATTAATCTCGTTTGGGAGAACAAGGAGGATAGATTAATTTAATGATGTTTATGTTTTGTTTTCTAAGAAAACAAAACACCCGTGCTGTCACTGGGCAAATATAAATGAATCCAGACTGATTCCGAGCAGCAGATGCCATTCCCAGACAAATCAGATCAGTGGCTGAAGTGGAGATTACAGCAATGAATTGTCCGAAGTGGAGTAAATGCCCAGTCCAGCAGCGTGGCAGGATATCCCTGTGGGATCATCAGTGTGGGGTTTCCCTGCAAGGAGCGGGGATTGTGTATAGGAGGAGAACACAGAGACTGGTACGAGGGACTCGTCGTGATTTGGTCTTTGTTGTGCCTTGCACATTCATGGTACCTGCCTGACCCTGACTGATCTTTCTTTTGATCTCTGTGTGATGATTTGTTCAGGGAGGCACCTGGCTGAAGTTAGGATTTCCTTCCTGGAAGAGTGGGGAGCACTCTGTGTTGCTCTTAGGTGGGCACGGGAGGGTGACACACCCAGGACTGTGGAGAACTATGAAGTCCTGGGCATCTCCAATTCTGGGCTGTGTGGACAGGCTGGAAGGAGAACCCAGGCAGGAGACACCCCAGAGACTGTGACAGGGGACCCACCAGGAGATGGGAAGCTGTGTGAATATCCCTAGTAACCCAGAGGAGGGAGGAGCAAAGTATGGAAAGAAGATGCAGAGTGCCACTTCACACCCCCCTTCCATTTGTTTTCTCCAATCCTAAATCTCCCTTTGTTAATGCTTCCCAAAGCTGTTGCTAGCCAGACTCCCTCTCCCAGGCCAAACACAGCCAATAATGATGTTCACTTCACTTGCTCATTAAGCAGCATCACAGCTGCTTTGTCTGACCCTGTTCATCATCCCCCAGCAGCAGAAGGGGGTTGGGGCTGATAGTGGAGATGCTACAGCAGTACCCACAGGAGAGCCAGCAAGGAAAAGAGGAATTTTTTTCATTCTTTCTTTTGCTTCCATGCAAGAACTCCAAGAGTTGGGCTTGCAGGACTAACCACTAACCACACAGCCTGCCTGTGTGTGCTGGGGGACAGAGAGGGGAATAAAGGTGTCCCAAAAATAGTCCTTTAAGCTCTCAGGAGCGTTCATGGGGCTCAAAGCATGCAGATACTGGCGAGGAGGGGCTTGTGGCATCTTTTTGGGGTGCTCAGGAGGTCCTGCATGGCAATGTAGCAGGACACTAGCCCATATGTGTGTGTCTGGGTGGGACATCCCAGAGCAGGAAGCAGCTGGGGCCAGAGGATGAGACAGAGGGAGACACAGAGACCCATGGGCTTACACAGCATGGAGATGGACACCCAGCACACGGCCAACTGGCCACAGCTGTAGGCTTTACCCACATCCTTCCTAAATATAAATACTTACTAACCCAGGAGCCACAAGGATGTCTGTGGGTATTGTAATTTACATTACAAGTTTGTGTCGTGTTGTAAGTGGAGCCAGTAGCAAGTGCTACAAAGCACAGTGGCACCAGTGGGGCTATGCAAGTAAACACTGACCTACTTACCTTCTGCTCATTCATGGAAAACATGTGGAAACATGCCAGGGTACATGCCAGGCAAAGGTGCTGGACAAGCTTCTCCCTGACAGGGGCAGGAGGAGAAGCAGAAAGAACTGCCACTGTGGGCAGTTTAGGAAATAATTACGACCCTCAGGTTTCCATCCCAAATGCACCCAGGGGTTGAAGCCAGCAGTGGTATTTGCTTTGCCTTGTGTGGTTCCACATGTTTTGCTGGTGAATTAGAAGGGTGCAACAGTCTTTGGGCTAAAACTCCTGTATCTTCCAGCTGGGTTGTGTTTCCCTGCCTGTTCAGTATTGAGTATTTAAAGATTCCTCCACAGCTCCTGCAGCATGCAGAGTGTGGAGCTGCTCTAAACTGTGAACCCACAGCAGCCTCTGGAAATCCCTTTGAGGTCATTTGGAGGAACAGCCATAATCTAAGTGACAGTGCTTTCCTAAGACTGAGAGCTGCTGCACTTTAGTGGGGCTGTGGATCTCTGAGTGCAGGAGGAGTTGTGCCAGCTCTGAAGGGAGGGTTTTCCCCCTTGCCAAAGCCTCTGGGGCTGCAGAGCTCAAATCACCAGCTTTTGTCAGATCCTGGGGAGCCTGGGAGAGAAGTTGCCTTTTTGGGGAGTATTTGAAGGTGTTGTTCATGCCTGATGATGCAGCCCCCAGTCTGTTTGTGTGACTTTCTCAGCAAACATGTCAGAGGGAACCACAGAAACAAGAGGCAAATGGTTGCATCTGTCAAGTTTGGTGTTGCCCTGGTGGGTCCTGAAACAGGAAGAGTTGAAGATCACTCAGAGGGTCATGGTTTTGAGGTACTGGAGCACGTCCAGAGAAGGGAATGGAGCTGGGAAAGGGCCTGGAGCACGAGGAGCAGCTGAGGAAGCTGAGGGGGCTCAGCCTGGAGAAAAGAAAGCTCAGGGGGAACTTTCTTGCTCTCTGCAACTCCCTGACAGTGGGAGGGGATGAGGGGGAGGTCGGGCTCTGCTCCCAGAGAACAAGGACAGGGCAATTGCCTCAAGTTGTACCAGGGAAGATTAGGCTGGATATTAGGGAAAGTTCCTTCCCTGGAATGGTGGCCAGGCACTGGCACAGATTGGCTAGGGCAGTGGTGAGTCACCATCCCTGGCGGGATTTAAAAGCTATGTCTATGTGGCACCTGGGTACAAGGTTCAGTGGTGGCCTTGGCAACTCTGAGTTAATGGTTGGACTGGATTTTCTCAGAGGGATTTTCCAACCTAAGTAATTCCGTGATTTTGTGACTGGGGTTCCCTTTCAAACACTGCAGAGAAAAAGCTGCTTTGAAGGACTGTGAGGCTGCTCAGGTAGCCTGGCCTTGGACTGAGCAGGGCTGCAGCCTCATGGTGCAATTTTGAAGTGGATTTGGGATTCTGGGACAGGCAGGAACTGTTCTGATGCTGGGAGCAGGACTTGTCTTTGGATAACTGCTCTCCTCCCTCTTCCTATGGAGCCAAGCTGATCCTGGGACGGGAAATTGAATACTTTGTAGTGGTGTGCCCTGGTGCCACCCTGCCTTCCCTTCCACATTCAAGAAACCACAGAGCTGGTCCCCCATGCCATCTGTGAGCACTCCTGCTTGCAGAGTCCACCTTTTTGTCTATTAACAGCCCAAATCTCAGCAGATTCGGTATTTGGGCTTCTTTCTACATCACTTTGTAGCCCTTTGTAGCCTAGTGTTTCCTTTGTTTCTTTCCCTTACTGATTACCCTGGGCCAATAATCCCTTTATCTGCATTTTTCATGGCCCTTGAAGTCTGAGCCATCCAGATCCTGCCACGTGGGACAAAAGCTGTAAAGTCTTTTATGGAAAAAAGGAAATACCCAAGTGATGGGATGCACTTCTCATTCTGGAGAGCCCCTAGAATATCAGGAGTTTCATCATCAGAGTTTTATGTATAGAAATGCTATTTTAGGTAGTTTAACAGGTGCTACATGTATTAGTTTAATTTTTCTCCCTCCATCTGCTTCCTGCACAGCTGAGCACATGCCATGGCCGGCTGCAGAGGCAACGAATCCAACAAACAGGCACAACAACCTTTCCAAAGAATTTCTCAAAATATCATTCCTGGCGGGTTTGGGACACTGGTGGTGGCAGAATGGCCCAGGAGAAGTAATGACTGGTCTCAGCTCCATCTCCTTTAGGAGGGCTAGAAGAGTCCCCAGGAGGGGGGACACTGCATTGGTCCCCCTTTCAGAGACATTGTGGGCTTTTGTTCTTCCTCCATTCACCAGAGCATCATCCCAGAAACATTCCAGCAGCTCTGCTGGCTGGAAGTAAAGACTCTCTGGTGCTTTGGGACGCTGGAAATCTCTCCCCCACTCACACTTCCCCACTAACATTTTCAATCCCATCTTTGCAAAGTCACGATCTTAAAGCTGGGCCTCATCCAGGCCCTCTGCAGCCCCTGTAATTGCATTACAGAATTCAACGGGAATGTGTAGAGCCCGGGGAGCGTGGGGGAAGGGCTGGCAGCATCCTCGGTCAAGGAAGGGAAAAGGACAGCAAATTGTGGCAATTTTGGAGCTGATTCCATTTTTTCAGAGGCTGGGGGAGGGTAGTGGGCTGCGGGTTGTGATCGTGGGATGCTGGCATGGGAAGTAGGACAGAGGGATGTTTGCCCTGAGGCTTTGTCCCCAACCAGGGGGATGTGTCCCCAACCAGGGGGATGTGTCCCCAGCCAAGGGCTGTGTCCCCGCATGCCTCGAGCGCATTGGAGGCTCAGCACCGGCAGGGATGGGTCTGTTCCGTCTCACTTGTCACTTTGCCAGCCTGGGAACACGCAGGCTGAGATTTTACTGCTGCTGCTGCCTCCGGCTGGAGCTGTGTGTGGGAGGCAGCAGGGGGGATGGGGAGAGCTTGGAGGAAGCTGGAAGAGAGGAAAGAGCAGTGCAGGGGGGCTTACAGAGGGGGGCAGCCGGAGGGGAGCAGGTACTGCCTGGGAATGGGGCTGGAGAAATGGGCTGGGAGCTGGATGGGGAGGGCAGGGCAGGATGTCTGGGGCAGGTGATGGGAGAGTGGGAACAGCATCCAAAGCTGGGGTGCAAATGGGACTGAAAGGGGAAGAGATTGGAAGGAGGAGTAAATCGCAGTTACATACCCCTCCGTGGAGCAGGGAAGCTTGAGAGCAGCTTCCCGTGGGTTTGGGGAGGGGCTGGCTGGGGGGACCACTGCCATAGGAGCCAGAAAACCCCACATCAGAGAAGAGGATGCTGAGGGTGTCCCGGGAAAATCCCGAGCCCAAGCACTGCCCACAGCCCGGCCAGACATCTCAGAGTGCCAAGGACTGGTCTGCAGGGCACTGAACTGCCCTCTCCATCCCCTGGGGTTCTGACAGCACTGCTCTGGCATGAATAAACTTTTCCATTTTGTTGTGGCGCTGCTATGGCTCGTGTTTCCAGCTGCAGAGCAAGGAAAACAATTTTTTTCAGGAATCCATCGGGCGGTTGTGCAAATAAATGTTTGCAAGGCCTTTGGCTGCCATAGTGACAAGCTCCATAGCAACCCTGCAAGGAAATGAATAATTCTGTGCTCGAAGTGGAATAATTCTGTGCTGGAAGTGGAAGATAAAAAGGGACCTGATGGCTGAGGGTGCTGTAAAATAGGTGATGAGCAAAGCACCCAGGTGCATCCATTGTGTGGATGCTTGTGGGAGCCCTCAGTAAAGTAATGGGGCAGCACTGGGATGCAGGATGCATGCAGTGGGGCTGTGTCAGGGCTTCCAGATAATCCTTTTGTCTTGGTACTCCCTGATTTCCATGTTGCCAGGCTTATTGAATGCATCTGCAGGTCGTGCATGGGCTGTACCTGCCTCTGCTGACACAGCATCTGTCCTGTGCTCCCTGTCCACTGTGCCCTGAGCCCCTTAAGACACTGCACCCCTGGGTTTGTCTCAAAGATGGATTTGATTCCTTCCCTTCAGCTCTAGCTATGCTGAAAGCGTTTCTGAAAATTAAAGCCAGCTCCTAACTGAGCTTTGAAGTGTGGAGTAGAACTGAATAGAGAAAAAAAAATCTATTCTACGGAGGATGGGCTTTTAGGAAAAACTCCTATTGAGTCAACGGCATTTGTATTAAAAACAGCAAGTCCTTGGAGTCATTTCCATAGGAACCAACCCTCCCATTCCAGGCAGGCTCCCTGAAGCAGCGTCCAAGGCTGCAGCCCAGTGCGGAGAATTGTGACAAGGAGGGTTCCAGGGTCTGCCCACCCCAGGAAGGGGGAGCAGGGCATGGCAGGCTGCCTTCTGTTGAATCAGTGATTCACAGCTGTGATTCACAGCCCCATCCTATAGTCATGGAAAACAGCCAGGTCTGGCCATCAGCTGTGTGCCTTTTCCACTGTGAGAAGTTATTTTTGGGTGTTTTTAGATTACAGCCCTTCTATTTTTTTTCTGTGCCTCTGAATTCTGGATGATTGCACTGCAAGTAATTGAGGCACTTGAATTTCCTTCTTAGAGAAATGAGCTCAATACCATTTTTTTGCAGCGCTAAGGCATTTCTAAAATAGCTTTTCTGCGTGGCATCATGGGGAGCAGGAACACGGCTTTGGGACTCTTTGTGCAAAATTTGGGAAGACTGGGTTTGCAGAAAAGAACCTGGGGGCTGTCAGGTTGAACATAAGTCACCAGTACACCCTTTTTTTTGATGGAGACTGACTGGTTTTACTGGTGAGGTTGTAGCCACCAGGTCCAACAGAAGAGAAGAGAATTGGTTGACCCCAGTTTGGCGCTCACAGGTCTACACCTGGAGCACCGTGCCCAGTTTTGGGCTTCCCACTGCAACAAAAACAGGGCCATATGGACCAAATGATCTGAGTGCTGAAGCCCAAGGCAAGGGTGGGAGAGGCTGAGAGAGCTCCTTCAGTCTGGAAGTGTGATTGCTAGGAGCACTAGGTGGTCTTTAAGGTCCCATCCAACCCAAACCATTGTAGGATTCTATGATTCATGTCCCTCTTCAGTCTGATCTTGTGATCCCACAGAACAGTAAAGAGATGTAGGGCTTTGTCTGTCCCCCTGACAGGGGCGTATAGACATAATGCAGGGACTGGTGAAGCTCATCACACAAGTTCACATGTTATCTCCCTCTCTAAGACCAAAAGAAAGGAAAAGGGTCTGAAATGCTCCCCATGCTCTGGAGATGACCTGAGCTGACTGGTGATGCACAGTCACCCCCCTCTAGGACACACAACTCTAAACCAAGAGCTCAAAACAATCTGAGCAAAATCCACACATTTCTCAGTACTGCCGCTCCCCTTTAGCCATGCACAAGAGGCAACAGACTGTGTCACTCAGCCCCTCCCAGGCTGCAGGGACTAACCACCACCCTTCATCCCTGCCTTTCCAATGCAGCTCTGCCCAAATCTGGTGCTCAGTGGTGCCTGTCTCTGCCTGCAGTCAGCCGTGGGGCCAAGGATTATTGTGGCTGGGGGAGTGAGGACCACAAGGTGAGGGAGCTTCGTGAGTTCTGGGGTCCTGATGCCGGTGAATGCCCTGAGCACAGGGTGAGCCTTTCCTTCCATGCATTCTCACTGTCATAGGGCACAGAGCATGGCTTTGGCAGGAGGCAGGAAAAACTTCTGTACAGGGAAGCTTGTAGCCTGAAGGAAGGGTGGGAGTGACGAGTCTTTTCGGAGGTGGAAAATGTGATGCCACATCAAAGAGGGAGTTGAACCTGGGCCTCCAATTTCAAAACAGAGTTCAAGCCACTGGAATGTTACAATTAAAAAAAACCCAAAGTGTATTTGGCACTTTCTTGTGCTTTCTCTTGCCCCATCCCTGGGTGCCACCATCATGCTGGGGCAGCTCCCAGAGCCAGGACCAGAGCCTGGGAGGCTCAGGGGTATTTCTGGACAGCTTTTCTGCAGCCCTGAAAAACCCTGAAAACTTCAACTTCCAACTGAAGGGTGGGGCAGGAGCTGCTGGGGTTAACTGGTGGCTGAATGAGTTGTGGTTTGCCATGGAGTTTAGGTTCCTAAGTCCTTTATTGGATCTAGCCTGGGGCTCTATTCCCAGCCTTGTTTGTGTCATTAACAGGTCACTACAGCTCCAGGGCTGTTCTCACCTTGTCCTCACTGCCTGCATGGCACTGGCATGACACCAAGCCCAGGGCAGCAGGACCCAGGCCGAGGAGACTTGGTACCACCATCACACAGGCGCTGGAATCAGTTTGGGAGGCAAGCACGCCTCAATTCTGGCCTTCTTGAAACTGTGCCACCACACACAGCATGTAGGAGGGATATAAATAGTGTTCAGGATGCCCTGGGATGCAGCAGACAGCAGGTATTTCAGGAGTGATGCTGCTGGCAGGGTCGTGCCGGGGCAGCTTCTACTACATTAGTGGTTATCTGCATCCTCTAAAGATTAACGGGTGTGAGCACAGCGGCTGGGGATGGATCAGACAGGGGATACAGAAGGGATGGTCGTGTGGTCCTGGCACAGCTCCTGCATATCTTTGGACAAGTTGCTTAAGACCAGATTTTCTGCAGAGTACCTGTGAGAGCCCACACACGCGTCCTTACAGTCTGATTTTATGATTCATGGGGAGTTTGAACATATATTACAGAATCCCAGAACACTTTGGATTGGAAGGGACCTTAATCATCATCTCCTCCACTAGCCCGGGTCGCTCCAAGTCCCATCCAGCCTGGCCTTGGACACTTCCAGGGATGGAGCAGCAACAGCTTCTCTGGGCAACCTGTGCCAGGGCCTGCCCACCCTCACAGGGAAGAATTTCTCAGGAGTGGTGAAAGCTTGTGCGCACTCAAGGCTTCTCTCCTTGCACAGCTTTGGCGTAGCTGGGCCAGTAGCTGCCCACGCTGTGAGGTCACTGTGGCAGATACAACCTCCAAGGATGTGCCTGTGGGTCCATCCTAGTTCCAGAATGTCCATATTGAGCCTGTTCTGTGTGTGGGGGCTGCAGCAGGAACAGGCAGCAGGGGCACTCAGGCAGTAAGGAGCCCATCTGCTGCCCAGCACATGGCACTGAGTTGGCACCAGCAGTGCCCATGCTGGCATTTGCAACATGAGGGGTGCTGAGTGCTCAGGCACAGAGCTGCCAGTGGAAGGCACCAGAGCTGGGGGGGTCTGAGCAGGAATTCAGGGTCTGAGCACGTCAAAGAGGTCTGAGCAGAGTGTCAAGGTCTTAGCAGTGTTTTGGGGTCTGAGCAGTGCTTCAGAGTCTGGCAGTTCCAGGGTGAAAGGGCCACTTCTGTGCCTTGTAGCCTGCTGGTTTGAATACTTTCCTGGGAAATAGACTAAGGTCTCTCTGTGGGAAGGGTTTTCCAATGTCCCCCAGCTCACTTTAGGAGAACTCCCAGCTGCAAGAGCACAGCAGCCCTCATCCCAGGGGAGCTGGGACACAGCCAAGAGGCAAATCCTGGCATCCCAGTGGGTGGCAAGAGCTGTGGGTGGTCAGAGCGCTGAGTTGGGAGAGGAGAGAGCAGTGGTCTGAGTGATGCGGTCACTTAGGGACAGAGCAGAGGAGGACCCAGGAAGCTGGTGAGATTTTAGGAAGTGGGGAGGCTCTGGAGGGGCTCTGTGAGCACAGCCCTGACCAGTGAGCAGTGGCTGAGCACAGCTGACACCTGGCATACATGAAAGCAGGGCTTGTTAGACTGCACACAGGCTGCTGATTGTAACCTCAGTCACAAAACCTCCTTAACCAAAGCCTGACAACATCCCCTGAGTTTTCCCAGGCAGATCTGTGGTGCTCAGCATCCCCTTCAGCCAGGCCCAGGGAACCAAGGCAGGTGCCCACTTCTCTTCTCTCCTCTCCCTCTTGCTCCAGGCTCCCCAGGACTGTTTGCTGCCAGCTCTGTAGAGCTGGCAGCTCATCCTGGACTCTCTTCAGAGCAAGTTCTGTGGTGCTGGGTAGTTGGCTCCATGATGATCCCAAAGCCCACCACATCACGAGGTTTTCTCACCCTCCATCACACAAATGAAGCTGCAGAATGGATCTGTAGCTTGAAAGGTGCATCCACTCACAGAGCCTGCAAAAGGATCTGGTTGTATAAGGGTGCACACACTTCTGGGGATTTAGGATAGCAATTTTTATGATATTGCATTATATTTTTGGGAAGAGATTACATTATATCCCTTGGCAGGGGCATTGGAACTAGATGATCATCTAGTTCCCTTCCAACCCAAAACATTGTGATTCTCTGATCCTGTACTGGTGCAATTTTGATGTGATGAGGTGCTGGCTGTAGCCTCTGAAGTCAGCAGGAGTTAGGTGGGTGTTGCTGGAAGCACCACAGAGTCCCCAAGTGCTTTTGGTGCTCATTTTTCAAAAGCCTGGTGAGGGATGGACACCTCTGAAAAGGTCTTGACTCCTGAGTGTTATTTAATAGAAGGATTTAAAGCATGAAGTGGACAAGCCCAGTCCTCCTGACTGAACTGTAGTAACTTGCTGTTTGTTTTCTTTTCCCAAAGCTCTCAGAATGGAGAGGAAGCTGGAGCCTGGCCGAACAACCAGTTTGACACGGAGATGCTCCAAGCCATGATCCTGGCTTCAGCAACCGGTTGGTGTCCATCTCATATGGGAAAACCATGACACTTGCTCTTGCAGGGACATCTTGCTATTAGATAAGATGCTGGTGGCACTGGTTTGTCTGGATTAACTGGGATGGCTTCAAAAGTCCTTCTTCAACAGATCCCAAAGCTGGTGGAAAAGCACTGCTGTCTGTGTTATCCTCCAGGGGGAAAGGGGTCTGGAAGGATTCAGGCAGAGATACCAGATTGCTGTAGACAGGGACACCTCTTCTGCCCAACATATATTTCCTGTATAGTGGACAGAACATCATCTGGCTTGTGATGCGGTTGTGTTACATAGGAGAGCCATTCTTGAGATGATGTTTTATAAACTACTTGGTTCCAGAGGTCATACTAAACGAAACTTCTGTGTTGCAACTTGCTGTAAAGTGAGGAGGTAGGAAGGCTGGAAACTTTGCATGCGGCAGGGTCAGGGAAACACTAAATAACAGACTCGGTATCCCCAACAAACCTTGTGTCCAGGGGAGCTCCCTGGGTCCCTCTGCTGAGCCATGAACTCACTAAGGTTTTCTCCACTGGCTGCTGCCTCTTTGCAGTTGTAGTCACAGGGGGTTGGTTTGGGGTCATTTTGGGTTGGTTTGTTCTGGTTTATGGCTGTGTGGAAATGGTGGGAAGGGAGGGTGTTCCCACGCACCCACAGTCTCTATGGCTTTGTATAAAACAAGTACAATTATCACTCCATGCAGCACTATGAATAAAGAGGCTGTTTTTCATACAGCCTTTATTTATAAATACCTCCAAGTCTTTCCCCCCTTGATTTAAAAATAGAAGCAACAGCACAGCCATAAAACCCTGTGCAAAATGCTTAGGATGTTTCCTTTGAGCTGTTGGGAGGGAAGGAATCTGGAGGAGGAGGGATGGCTTTGGTGTTGCTTTCTTGGAAAGCTGCTGCAGCTGAACTTTGCTGCTCAGCAGACACCAGGCAGCCTTGAGACAGCTGCAGTGGCTGGGGAAGGGGATGAAGGTCTGGGGCAAGGGAGTTGTTTACACTCAAGGGAAAGAAATAATGTGAAAATGTGTCTTTGCTCTGAAAAAAAAAAAGACTATGGAAAAATAGCCTTTGGGGTTGCACATGGTTATCATCACCCAGAGCCTCCAGATCCGGTTTCCTTGATGGCAAATAAAGCTGTTTTTCTGGCTGCTGCTCCAGCAGTCCCCAGGATCATAGCTGAGCGGGTCCCTTCCAGGTTAAGCACCAATTTCCACAGAGCCCCGGGCCCTATTTCAGCAAATCTCCCCCAATCGACAAGTCTCAGGCAGTCCTAAACTCTCCCGCGGCTTCAGTAGTCCCAGGGGGTTGATGTAAACTGGATCCATCCTCTAGAAAATGGCTTTTCCTTATCCATGCTTTTCTTGCCCTTGCTGATTCCTTTCTGGGTTGGATGGATACACAGATGCATGGATGGATGGATGGATGAGGACATAGCACAAGTTTTTTCCACCAGCACAGTATTTTCATGTCATCTCTCCTCTCTGTCCCACTTCTGCTCTCACTCTCTAAGCCAATAGTGTTGATTGGATAAGGCTTTGATTAGGGGCAACGCTAACTTCCCATTAATCATTGTGCTGCCCATCCTTGGCTGGTGTTTCCTGGCTATTTAAATGAACCTTATCTCTTACTGTAACCCAGTGAGCTCTCGGGTGTGGTAGGTGGGACACAGTGACACAGGTGATGCCCTGGATGCATATTTACCCTGTGCCAGGTGTTATCCTTGACTTCAACAAGAGGCAAAGCTGGCCCTGCCATGCCAAGCCTGACATTTGCTCCGAGGATTAAATGGTTAAATCACCTTCCCAAGTCAGAGTACCTGTGGAGCTGATTTCCCCCGAGGGCTGTAACCTTGCTGTAGGGCTTCTGTTTTCCCTTCCTGGGCATCCTTCCTCTGGATTTTCCTCCCTTGCAGCTGGGAATAACACGAAAAGCCAGTGTTTTGAGTGATCTGAATGGGCAGAGGCAGCTGTTAAGGCATCTCAAGGAGCACAGATGCTCCAGGACACCAGACACTGAAGGGCAGACATCCTGTCCTTAAAATACTTTGGCTTCCAGCAAGAATTTTTAGAGGTGCCATGAAATGGTGGGAGAGCAGACAGGAAGGCAGCCCAAGGAGGTCCTTCTGCCCCACAGGCAGGGCAGACACACTATATTGGGGTGTCCTGAAAGCCCCACCAGCAGCTGCAGCACCACATGCTCTGGGGCTGCCTCTGGCGATGGAGCCCAGAGCTGGTTATTTTTGCTGAAGCCCCAAATCTTTTTTTTCGTCTCAGGACTACTTGGGACAATGGCTGGCTGCTGGTAAAGGCTGAACGTGACCTTTCCAGCAGCAAGAGCTGAAGTGCCTTGCTTGGCAAGAGCACCTCGGTGCCCATTTATAACCCTCTATTGTCCCTGTTCTCACTTCTTTTCAGCCTTAATGTCAGTGTTACCTAGAAATAGCCCTTCGGCCTTACCCGGGACCAACTGGTAGGCTGGGAACTTCACCAGTGGCCCTTTCTCCCTGGTGAAAGCTGTGCTGAGACTGCAAATTAATTTATGAGGACTTGAAAGGTGCTGGCAGCCCCCAGCCACTCATTGCTCAGAGCCCTGGTCCATCTGGGATGGCCCGGGGGGACAAAGGGCAGCAATACCCAGGGAAAAGAAGGTGTCCAAGTCCTCCAAGCCTCTCACTGGGCTGTCTTCAGCTGGGACAGTCCAGAAAAACCAATCTTTCTCATAGCTGGAGTCTGTAGTTCACCAGATGATCCCTGCACATCTCCAGTCATCTCATCCCATGGGGATCATTTGTAACACCCCAATGGGTGTGGGATTGACTTGGTTGTTAATGAAATAAGCTGCTGCTTATAGATACACAGCTCCCCAGTCCCAGGTCCTCAAAGGCCTGCTAGGTCTGGAACCCATTTAATAGGGACTCTGGAAAAATTCTCTTGCAGTGAATGCTTCCACAGGGGATAGGGCAATGGCATTTCCCCATGCTGGGTCCCTGTGTTTGTGCACCAGGTCCCCCCACCCCAGTGCACAATATCACACCTGTTTTTAGCCTTGCTGTGTTTTCCACTCCGCCTGCTCCAGCAGAGCAGCTGCAACTTTTCAAGCTGCAGTTTCTTCATACTTCCGACCCCTGCGAGGGAATGTGTACACAGCCATATTTCAGGGGGCTGGTGGGATGCGGTCCAGCTTTTTGTCCAGCTTTCTGGCTGGCTTAGTCACCCCCATCTGCTTAGGAAAAAGCCAAGACAACACGGAGGCTTGCACGGAGCTGGTCTGGAGCAAGGAGAAACACAAGGGGACCAGCCCACCATCTTTGCTCATTGTTTTTCTTTATTCCTGCAGTCTCTCTGCCTATGGAAGGAGGGAGCAGCACCCTGGGCTCTGCCTTGGGCCTTTGGGTGCCCTTCCTGGGTCTCTTCAGCCTCCCAGGAGAGCCTGTCCGTAGCCATGAGCATGAGGCAGTTAAAGGCTGAGATGGGACGCACAGTGTCTGATAGAGGGGGTGGGATTCAGTGAATAATTTCTGAGCAGGGCTATGCAATGATCCCACCCTGAGCCATGTATAGGGAGCTGCACCGGAGCACATCATGCAGCAGCTCATGGCAACAGCATCACTTGAGCCCTGCCATCCCCCCGTGCTCATTTCTCCCCCTGCCTCCACGCATCCCCCCGTCTCCATCTGGTCTCCACCATCCAGCCCGGGGGGGTGGTCCTGAGCCCCTCCCCACTCCTACGTTCTCTCTCCGTGCTGAAGCTTTGCATAGCGACAGGAATGAATCTGCCTTCCCCTCCCCCTGCTCGCAGACCTGGACCATCAGCCGCTCCCCGTCATTGATTTCCTTCGTGCTCGGCTTCCTAGAGCTATTTTGCGGTATTGCAGGGGAGGGATTTTCTTTCTGATCTCCCGTGCCCTGCTCCCTGAATGAACCTGGCTGGAGAAACACCGGAGGCAGGGTTTTAAATGCGGCGGAAAAATAAATAAATATCGGATTTGCCTTAATGCATTACGAATGATTGCGACTGCACAATATGTTTGTAATGGCCAATTTCAGGGGCGGGGGAGGGGGGGAGGGTCTATGCCACCCTCCCCGGCACACACGGTGCGGATGCGAATGGTGCTGAAGGGCGATGGTTGGTGGCCCCAGGTGTGGCTGTGACAGCTTGACACCCCGAGGGGCAGCTGGGGCTTGGGGTGGGCTCCAGCCGGCTTTAACAACGTGCCCTTTTCTTTCTTCCCCTCCCTCTGGCACCCCCCACAGAAGCTGCTGATGGCAACTCGACCCTGGGCGGCGGGAATGGCACGATGGGGCTGAGCGCTCGCTACGGCCCCCAGTTCACCCTGCAGCACGTCCCTGACTACCGGCAGAATGTCTACATCCCGGGCAGCAATGCCACCCTCACCAACGCCGCCGGCAAGCGCGACGCCAAGAACGCCGCCCCCGCCGGAGGCAACAAGAAGAAATCCGGGAAGAAGGAGAAGAAGTAGAGAAGAAGAAGGAGACCTTAGAGCTACAGGGCAGCCGGCTCCAGCACTCCCCCCCAAAACCACAGCCCAGGCCGGAGGACGAATGTGAATTTTTTTTTTTTTTTTGTGATGCAAAAGTAGGAAATGCTGCGAATGTATTTCGTCATCATCAGGTCTGGGAGCAAGGGCTCGCTGCTCTTAGGTCTCATGATGGAAACAAATCCGGAAGCTAAACCGAATGCAAACAAGTGCCCTGTGAATAATGTTTTATACAATCCCTCGGGTGTTAGAATATGCAAGGGCGGAAGGTCTTTTGCCACGTCTTTGGATTTGCTCCCAGGTAGTCCGAGACTTGTGCTCGGCTTTGCCCAATGTAAATAATTTTGACGTGGATCTTTTAATTTATAGCCCCTCAATCATTGTTTTGGAACGGAAAAGGGAGTTCTTAGCTTAAAGCCCATGCTCCAGTTCTTCGCTCTTAAATTTTCCATTCGTAAAATTCACCCCCCAGTTAATGCTAGTGATGGGTTTTGGAATTTGGAAGTTGGTAGGGAGTGCTTCAGTTCCTGCTTACCTGTCACCTGGAGAAAACAAAAGTGTTTATATTGCATGAGTCAAAGGGAATATGGCAAAGCTCCATCCTAAACATGGTTTAGTTTTTTTGTTTTTTTTAAATTGTAACCACTAATGGCCTGAAATATGAGAAAGTAAAAGCCCTCCTGATGTTTGAGAGGCAGGGAATTCGATAAGGAGCATGCCGAGGTGTGCGGCAGCTGCCCCGGCGGTTCTAGGGTTCTCCGAAGGGCAGACACATCTCAAACCTTCTTTGCAGTAAATATTTATATGTACAGTCGATGTTCTTACGGAATTAAGGCTAAGAGAGCCTCGCTCCCCTGCGCCCAGGCAGCCGCCTGGCGAGGTCCCCACCAGAGGGGACACACGGGGACGAAGCTTCACGTCTCTGCACACCGTGTCTGCATGCACGTCCCTCACCTCACACCTGCACTAGCGCAGTAGCTCCACGGACCCGGAGAAGTCCTCGCATGCCCACGCAGCGTGGTGTGAACGCGCCGGCAGCCTCCCGAGCCTCTGTGCTGGGGCTGCCCTGGGGAAGGGGTGGGAGGGGGTGGGATGGGTTAGGCGGGACGGGGAAACTCCTTGCTTCTTATTTGGGCCCCAAAGGCAATTTGAGGTGATAAGGCAGTTCTATAAGGCAGTTACTTGGGGGTCTCACCCAAAAGGGCGGGACCTGCAGAGCTGCCAGTGCATGGCTTTGGTGCAGAGTTGGTGACTGAGAAAGTGATGGTTGTTTTGGTGGCATTTGGGGACCAGATCCAGACAAGGGACCCAAGAGCAGAGGGTGATGCTGCAAAGTGGGGGGCAGTAATTGGGGGAGTGTCGTATGGGATCATATGGGGCCAGCCCAGAGGAGGTGATGCTCTCGCTGGCTTTGGGCTTTCCACCCTGCAGAGAGAATCAAAGGATGGGGTGTAGAGTTTCTCCATGTGCCCATCACCCTTGCACCAGGCCATCTTCCCATAGCAAAGTGGCTCTGAGCCCTTCAGGGAGGCACAGGGGGGTTTGTGTAGCCAGAGTGAGGAGAGAGGCTATGGGATGGCCAGGAAGGGGCTGCACTGAGTTTCCCAGGGGGTGTGGGTTTTTTTTTCCCTTTTTTAATCACTAACATGTAACTCACC
>WBMV01004652.1:54504-69164 GCA_013396655.1 Campylorhamphus procurvoides
GACAGACATTCCCCAAATCCCCCCGTATCCCACAGCGACCCCACTCCCCCCATCCTACTGCGCTTCCACAGAGACCCCTGAAAATCCCCATGCACCTCTCAGGTGGACACCCCCTTTCCCAAATTCCCATGCACCCCACAGATCCATCCCTCCTCTCCTCCCTGTGCCCGTGGGGACAGCCCTGGTCACACACACGTGTGCACCCCCGTGGGAGGGCTTTCCAACGAGAGCATCCTCCTTTGGGTAGGTGGTCCCAGATCACAGGGCAGGTGATGAGAGTCAGGGAAGTGATGAGAGTCAGGGCGGTGACGAGAGTCAGGGCAGTGACAGGGCAGAGACCTGGTGCTTTGGGGCCCCTGTGACACCATGCCCTCTACCCCAGCCCAGGAGCTGCTGCCCCTTCCACACAGGATCACCTGGAGTGTAATAGGGACAGCTCCAGGGGATTGATGGTGGGGATCAATCACATCCACCGTCAGCTGATGGGAACAGGGCTGTGGGCTTCCAGGTACCACCGGTGGGCTGTCCCCACTAACTGGCCGTCCTAGGGCACTGGACATTGCCCCCCCTTTGCTGGTGATGCCACTGGGCACCTAGAGTCTGGTGATGGGGGCTGTGGGTGGAGGAAGAGAGCATGGTCACCACTGGTGGGGAGCAAAGAGGCTTTGCAGTGTTGTGGGGGTGGGTTTGAGGAGCCACAGCCTCCCCAGAACCCTGAGCCCCTGTGTCCCCAGCTGCGGGTGCCGGTGTAAGGATGGGTGCACAGGAGGCACATTGAGTTGCATTTTATTTCTCTCTCGCAGTGAAATCACCCAAGGGCACCGCGAGAGCCAGGAAGCGAAAGGCATAGACACTAACCTGGCTATTAGTGCTGATGAAGGAAACCCGGTCAACCGTGCTAATTAACAGGGACAGGCAGCAGCAGGAACATGCTCATTCCAGCATAGTGAGCTGAGGGAGGAGTTCCCGATCTGAGGTGCTGCGACAAGGGAGGCCAGCAGAAACAGAGCCTAAATCACAGCCCTGATGAAAAGGATGAAAAGAGGGTGGCAAGATGCAGACCCCATCAGTTGCTCGGGCTGAGAGACCACCGGGAGATTAGAGGCATCGCGCCCGGGAAGGGTGACTTGGCTTTGGAAGAGAGGGGATGGTCATGGATGTGGGATGGGAGTGAGTGAATGGGTGGGTATGTCTTTCACCTCTAGCCATTGAAAGGACTGAGGGACTTTCTTGACTGGCGTGGGGCTGTGGGTTACAGCCCCTGTGCCTGGTGTGGGGTGTGAGTGGCTGTATGCCCCCCAAACCATGTGTGCCTGGTGAGTATCTGTGTTTGTTTGTGTGTGTGTGTGTGTGTTCGCCAGCAAACTTTGAGGTGGTCCATCCAGCAAGCAGAAGGAGACCTTGTGTCTGGGGCAGGGTGTCCACACTGGGATGCTCTGAATATCTCAATAGCCAGAAGGGACTCATGTCTTCCATCCTGATGCCCTCCTGCTTCTCCCCCTCCTACGTCTCCCTCTTTCCCCCACGCTGGGATCAGCTCAGCAACTTTTCTTCCCCTCTCCACTGTCCCTTGTCACCCTCCCAGGTGACAAACATGATATGAGACCAAGGGAGCCCCATGCTGCTCCACAGGCAGCAGGGCTGGAAGCTCTTGGTGGTATAGGAAGAGGTCACACAGTGGTGGAGACCTCCTTGTCCTTCCATGGGATTGTCCCCAATTCACCTCCTGCGCCTGGCAGGGCTGGAGCATCCAGATGCCAAAGGCAGTGTTGTCTCCATGTCACCAGCTTGTGGGGCTGTTTTTCAGAGTAGTCACATTTTTTGACTAATTGATCTTGAAAATCAAAGCAAAACAACAACAAAAACAAAGTAAAATGAAAAAGAAAAAAAGGGAATTGAGCCAACTCAGTTTCCCATTGGATCTGTGAGCTGAGCTGACCTGTCACTTGGCCACATCCTGCATCAGGCTGTGGTCACAGGATGAGTCTCATCTGGCAGCTCCTCCAGCCATGATTTCATCCAGCAAAGCACAAGGTGGGTAAATCACCAAAAAAGCTGAATTTTCACGCAGTTCCCTCTCAACCCTCCCTTTGGAGTCCCCAAAGGCAGTCAGGGGGTTGTTCTGGGTTTGACACAGACACTGGGAGTTGGAGCCTGCCCTGAGCAGAAGAAACCCTTAGGAACCAGTGGCAGTGGGAAGCTTCTCCTCCTATAAAAGCCTCAGAAGGGAGGGCAGCAGATGCAGTGAAAAAGCACTTGGCAATCTCGATACTTGAGATACAAAAGGTCCAAAAGGGACTCACTGAGGCAGTGGATGCAAAAGGCCAGGCAAGGAGAGTGGGTGTCCACAGCCAGGGGGTTTGTTGGGAAAGCTTTTCCTGCAGCCCCTCGCCTTGCTCCCCTCCAGCCCCACCATCACATCCCCCTGGGATTTTATTCCTCCCTGGCTCCTCTCAGACCTCACATTCCAGGGTGAGTGAGAGAGGTGTTTCACCATCCTCCAAGTCCCTTCCTGCTCTATAAATCCACTTCCTGATGCTTTGATTTATTATTATTTTTAATAATAATAATGTGTGTGTGGATGGAATAAAATTTGCTTTTTGCTGACAGAAGCCTTGTGACCTCGGTGAAGGAGAGGGTGGAGGGCTGGCACTGCCTGTCCTTAGCAGCCCTGTCGGGACCCGGGAGTTGCCAAGACCTCATCCATCACGTGGAGGAGCAGGACCAGCCCTCAGCCACTCTCCAGGCTGTGCGAGACCGGACAAAATAGGATGTGGTGGGATTTTGCTCTTTCACAGCCTGTGTGACCTCTGCTGTGTGGTGGCATGAACTGCTGGGAGAACACTCTGTCCTTCCCGCAGGGCAGAGCCCTTGTCACAGCCATGCTGGTGGCCGGGTGCCGGAGGAGATCAGTGCTGGGGAGCCAGCCAGGACCTGAAGTCATGGAGCTGGGAGAGGAGAGGGCAGCAAGGAGGGCCAGAGAAGGAGAGCAGTGCCAGGAAGGGTGAAGTCAAACCAGACAGAGAATCCATGGGTGCTGCTGTTGGGACACGATGTGGCTGGAGGGGCTCAGCTCCAAGGGCACACTGCTGTGTGTCCACTCTGGTGTCCCTCTGTTCTGCTGGAACTTGTGGCCCCTGTGGTGCTGTGGGTGAGACTTGCCATGGTCACTCTCACCGAGCTGCTGGTGGCAGAGCCAGCCCACGTGCTTGGTCCCGGGGTCTGACACTGCCTCTGCAGTCAGGAACTCCCCTCTGCTCCCCAAGAAGCCAGTGCTGGTCACTCCAAAGCAATCCCTGGAAGCACAGAGCCAGGCACAGCTAATTCTCTCAGGGATGCCCTCAGCCCTCATTAGCCCCAGAGAGCTGGGGCAGAGGCAGGGCTTTGGAAAAACTCCAGCCAAAAAAAAGGGCACACCAAGAATAGCCACTCATGGCCAAAGTGTTCCCTGGGTAGTGCACAGGGGTTGCCCGTGCCCAGCACTGCCTGCCTGGTCCTTCTCCCTTTGGCACATGCCAAAAGTGGCCGTGTCCAGTTTGGGGAGGGGATTTTGCCCGCCTCTCCATGGGAAAACTACCCAGAGCTTTGCCGAGGCATCTGGAAGAAGGAAAGGGAGTAGAACCAGGTGTAGTGGGGGCATGTTCCCCTCGCAGGGGGCAGGAGCATGGATGTTGCAGTGCCCAGCACATCCTGCTGGCCAAGGTTTAGAAGCCGCTGCCAGTTTCAGGCTGGAGAGCTGAGACACAGCCGGGGGAACTCCCGTCCTCTCCCACAGGGTTCACAATACAGCACGATTTGATTGATTCAGGATTTGAGGGGAGCCCTTCCCGGCGAACCCCAAGTGACACAGCCCGGCTGGCACAGGGAAGGGAAAGCATCCAATGAAGCCGAGTGGTGCCAGAGGGAAAGGACTCCCCGTGACACCCCGGCTCCAGAAGGCTTTGGTGAGCCGTGCCCACCGCTGGCTCCCACCTGTCCCCAGGATGGGGGTGGGTGCCAGGTCTGGGAGTGGGGACCCTGCCATCCTCCCCACCACCTCCAGAGCAGGGCACAGCCAGGGGTTCCCCGCGAGCCGCAAGGGCAGAGGGGGGCTTGGACCCCCCCAGAGATGAATGAGGAGGGTCTTCACTCTGCAGAGTGAAACGGGACGGGCGCCAGGGAGGGAGAGCGGCCAGATGGGAGGAGAGGGAGAGGAAGAGGCAGACAAGGCTCCTTTGTGCAGGGCAGCATCCGGTGAGGGGAAAGAGGGGGAATGGGGAAGGGGCTCATGGATGCCAGGTAGGGAGGGGCTCAGGCTGTCTCTCTCCAACCCCAGGCGTCCTCACCGTGGGGTGCATGAAATAATCCACTGGGGTGCAGGAAGAAAGGGGGGTTTATACAGCTAAAACCTTCAAAAATATTTTAAAAATACTGGGGTTTTTTATCTCTACCCTATTCTTTTATAATTTGTGTTTTAGTTTGTGCTCTGCAATGTACTCGTTAGCCCACCAGTACGTGTAGGGAGTTTAGAAATCAATAAATATAGTGGGGAGGGTGGAATAAAAAATGTGGAGCCTGGAGCTCCACATGGTGGTGGTGGGTGCCTCCTGTTGTTAGAAACCAAGTCTCCTCCCCCACTGCTAAGCATCCCAGGGCGATGGGGCACATTTCCCTTCTGGAGCTCATGGGATGTCTGCTGCCCTCCACAGAGATTTGGGGTGTACCCACCCCCTCACTGAGCACCAGCCCCATGGCCTCTCTGAGGCCACCCCAGCCTGGCTTCCCTTCATCCCTTGGGTCCCTCTGGCCAGGCCCAGTGCCAGCTTTAAACGGTTATTTTATCCCAGCTCTTTTTCTTAGTTTTCAGAGGAAACATGGGCCTCCCACTCCCCAGTTATCAACTTGTCATTGACAAGCTCATCAAAAGGCTGCTAAAAAAACCCATACCGAGATTTGACACAAACTAGGGCAATAATCAGGTCTCTGCCCTCATTTTAAAATTATCCTAGCAGTCCCTTGTGTGTCCATGCCTGTGGGGACCCACTCCTGAAAGCCCCCATAGAGCCCGTGCTGTTCGACTGGCTCCATCCCACACCTGCTGGGGACACCTCGAAGAGAAAAGGGGGCTGGGGAAGAGGCAGGGACATTTTAGGACACAGGCCTGGCTGGTGGCTGTGTTTCCTCCCCCTCCCCCCCCCCCAATTGCCTGTGAGGGGATGGGGAAGGCACAGAAGTTGACTGAGGATGAGGAGGAGGTGCTGGTGGCAACTCACTGTAGTAGAAGGGCTGGAGCAGCTCCAGGGGACACCAAGGACCTTCTTGTTGATATCCTACCACCACCTTTCTAAAGCCATGGAGGTAGGGACAGGAGCAAGGGCTGCTCCCCACCACAGGCAGGAGGTAAAGGCAGAGCTGTCTGACCAGAAGGGGACAGAGCTGGCCACTGGTGGGTTTTGGACACCCCTTGGGATACCTACCATGAGGTGCCAGCAGGACTTTGGTACTAAAACAGCTGCTGCAATGTGCACTTGGCTCCAGGACCAGAAATACAGCCCAGACTTGTCTGTCCATGCACCAAGGACAAGCTTTTACCCCTTGGCTCCAGCCCCCTGCAGAGAGCCAGTCCCAAGGACAAATTCCTCCTGTGCCACCAAGCCAGGGCCACGTGGAGGAACATTTGTCCCTCCAAAGTGGCCATCTGGGAGAAGCTGTCCTTCATCCCAGCAGAACAGCCGGGAGCTGCAGCCTGGGCCAATTCTGGCTGGTTTGACCTCTAAACTCAGCTGGTGACTGGGCTGGTGCTGCTTATGTGACAGCAAAGCAGAAGGACCTTCTGTGGGGTCACCGGGAGGGACACTACAGTCACAGAGCTGTCACACTAATATGTACACCTCTGGGGACAAGAAAGGCTCGAGCAATGTGGCCAGGGCTCTGCTTGTTGGTTTATCCCTGGGGAATATCCATCATGGCAAGTATTTACACAGCGAGGGCAGCGCCTGTCTTCCCCACTTCCCACCCACCTGGCATTTGAGTGACATTTGGGCAGGGGGGACACCTCCATCCACCAGAGCCCACTCCATGTCTGGGCTCTCAGGCACCACACCAGGTGTTCCAAGGTGGATTTTTGGTGAAGGGAACAGGATTTCCAGCCTTCTCCTGGGATGTGATGGCAGCACTCAGACCACCACATCTGCTCCAGGTGGCCACTCCAGTCTGGATGAAGTCCCTGCAGCTCAGTGTCACAAGGCTTCAGGTTCATCTCTGCACCAGCAAAGTTATGATATGGAGGCAAAAATCACATTTTTGGTACCAAAAATCATGTTTATTTCTCCATCTTTTGTACATACAAGCTCTCAAACAGCACTTCCAGAGCATCCCTTTCCCACAGCTGCAAAGCCGTGAAAAAAGGCTTTAGATGAAAGGAACTGGTACAAAAAAATACAGAGCTCCCAGGCAAAGCTCCAAGCTGGCCCAGATGCAGCTCACATATCCCAACTTCTCCCTCATTTGGCAGCTTTCTGGGGCTGCTCAGAGCAGCCATGGACATTGGCAGTTCCTGCCTGCCCTGACCAGCCTGGCAGAGCCTACCAACACCCCGACATGAGGGTGGCACAGCCCCACAAGGAGCCCCCTGATGCCCCAGGCACTGGGAAGGCAGAGGCACTGATACATTAATTATCCTACCTGCCCTTTTTGACTCCCTCCTTCTTTTCCAGGGTCGGTGGGAAGGGGTCAAGCCCTGTATCCAGTGCTCCATCCCACACCTGCTGCAGCAACAGGGGAACCACAGCTCACCCAGGTTTGAGTGTGGGGAATCCTTGGTCTGTGGCTTCCTAAGGCTGAAACAGCCACACTTTTCCTCTGTAAAATCAGCATTTCTCTCACTTTGCTCTTTCCAGCACTAAGCTCCTGTACACAGATAGCACCCACCCCATCCCAAGGGCACATCTGCAGCCGCTCACTCGCTGCTGTTCTCCACGGTTCATGCACCGCTGGGTTTGCACGCCGGAGCCCAAGCACCTGGGATGGAGTGGGATAACAGACATGCAGTGCATTTGGAGCAGGGAGCAGCCATTGTGCCCTGCACAAAGAACCACACCGAGTGCAGCTGCTGCCAGGAGGAACTGGTGGCCATGCCACGTGCCAGGAGGGGCTGACCTGGCACAGGGGGCAGGCTCACCTCACCTCCTTCAGCCTTTTGTTAGTGCTTCCAGCTCGTGGTGTGATAACAAGCTCCAGAAACACCCAAAATGCTATGAAAAATGGGATTATTATTACTATTGAGCAAATATTATTACTGAACATAAAGGCTCTGAGCAACTTGGTCCAGTGAAAGGTGTCCGTGCCCATGGCAGGGCATTGGAATGAGATGGTCTTTTAGGTCCTTTACAACCCAAACCATTCTGGGATTCTGTGAAAAGTGCATTAAAACTAAAAGCTGCAAAGTGGGACTTCTGGAGGGACCAGTGCTCCTGGTAGTGCTCTGGTGGGCACAGTTGGTTCAAGAAAAGAGCCTGCCCCATGCTGGGTGACCCCAGCCATGCCCTCAGACCCTGCTGCACACCACGTGTGTTAGGTCAGCCCTTCCTGGGTGGCTCTTCCAGATTGGAAGGTGCCAACCTGCCTTCTCTCCCAGAGTATTCCCAGCCACCCTATTTCCTTCTCCATCCTCCTGATACTCCAGATTCTACCTGGGCTGGGATCAACCTGTCTTCTCCCTCAGGGATGTGATGGCAGTCAGGCTGTGTGCCAGTCCCAGATGATGCTGGGCGGTTATGGATCACTCTATTCCTTCAGTGCTATAAACATGTTAAATTAGAACAAGAAAGCAACCCAACACCGGGAAGCCACAAGCTGGGGCACAGCCATTCCCACTGTAAACTCCACCAGGATCCAGCACCCTGCAAGACCAGACCTGGGGTCCCTGACTGTCACCCCAGCACTGAGCTGTGTAGCGGGGGCTGTGGCTTTACTCTGTCCCTGCCTTTCTGCCTGATCTGCCGCACCATGAGAACTACAGATGATGTTCCTCCCCTTGGCTGAAGCCTTTGACACTTCAGCTGTCTATAGGGACAGACCAGAGATGGGACAGGAGAGCTAAAATGACACAAAAACTGCCACTAACAGCACCAAGAGGAAGAAGAAAGATAAATTACTCTCCATATCATGCACAGATCCCAGAGTGAAACTATTTTACTTACTGAAAGCTCTCACAGGTCGAGCATTGTTCTGCCTTTGTCTTGGGGCAATGTCCAGCTCAAGCAGCTGATGATCTCTGTTGTCTCCTCAGGGATGCTCTGTCTCTTGTCACCTTGCTGGATTTTCTGGTCTAGCTTGGTTCTGAAAACAAGGTAATGTTAAAAACAGGAGGAGAAAGCTCCTCAAGGCCAGCTCTGGCACAGACCACCTTCTTCAGGGGCTGCAGATGGTTGGGCTGGAGGTGCAATTGGAGCATGGGACACTGGGGAGTTTAGACATTCCCAGCATGGGATCAAGGCTGAAAAATGCATCAGCTTAAGGGTTCAGGTATCCATCTGTTTTCACCCCAGCCCCAGAGAACAGGTATTGTTCTGTTTGCCCTGATGGGCAAAACCATGACCCAAATGGGACTTAGGAGCTTGTGCATCCCCAATGCATCCCCAATGCATCCCCAATGCATCCCATGGGAGAGGACAGTCGGTGGAGGATGCTGCCCCCAGGCTCTCACAGGGCTGTGCTGGCAGAGATTACAGCCATCGTCTTTCCCCCCTACCCACCACGCTCCACACTTTGTCCTTATCCACTTAAGCCTCCTGCTGCTGCTGTCCCAGTAAGGAGACACAGACAGTGTCAACCCTTAAGCCCTTGTAGCCTAAAGCCTGAGCTCATCCTGCTCATGATGCTCCAGGCAGTAACCCCGAGGCAGAGCAGCCACCAGCGGGCACTGGGGCACTTGCTGGATGAGGGCATAGGGAGAGCCCTGGCACGGCCCCATTCCTGCCTGCTGTGCCTCCGAAGATGCGCTTTTACGACTGGGAGGAGACCGGCTCAGGAAGATGGAGAGGCAGCCGAGTTACTGCCCAAGCGCTGCAGGCGTGAGGAATTAACTCTTTCAGGGCCGAAAACCATCCGGGCTGTCATCCCCAGCTCCTGAAATACCAAAGGCAGGCACACGGAACTGTGCAGAGCAGACAAGCTACAGGATTTAAAAGCCCTTTGGAGGCTCTGCTAAATAACAATCGCAAACCCAGCAACCCTCTCTCACCCTCCACCCCTGAAACTCCCTCTCACCCTTCCCTGGTGCATCTGTCTCTCCCTGCCCCACTCCCAGCTGCAGCCCCACAGGGAGTTGTGGTAAAGTGGGCAGGAGACATCACTTATGGGTCTGTCCTCCACCCCAAAAACCAGAGAGCTGTGCACAGGGGATGGCTCAGACAGCACTTGTTCCCTGTGCACAGCAGGTCTGACACATGGAGGTGATACACATAGCCTGGCTGGGAACAGAACAACAGCATCCAAACCTGGCCATCTCCCACCTCCCTTCCCCTTCCAGGGCTGCTGGCAAGGTGTCCCTTGGTCAGGGTGGGCATTTTTTTGGTGCTGGACCCCAGTGTGTGGGCCCTGTGTGGGTGCTGCTGATGGGTCACAGCCCCTTGGGGGTCTGGCACTGAGCAGAGATGAAGCATTTGGTGTGTGCAAACAACACAGGGAGCATTCAGAGCTGCCAGGCTTTGTGCATGGATTCCCTCAGGGCTGCAGCAGGAAGGGGGGAGAGTTGGTGAGGAATGTCCCCCCAGCTGCCAGCTGGGCTGTGGCAAAGCTAGAGAGGGCTGAAAGGAAGCAGGAGTCTGTACTGAATACACTGCTTGTCCTTCTCCCTCTGCAAACCCTCCTCTGATCCTGCAGCCACTTGTCCCCCCAGGGCCTTGCTCTGCACCCAGGCTCTCCCACGCTCCTGATTCCTCTCCCGAGCCTCAAATTGCAGCAGCAGCTTCTTGCTCCTCTGGGCAGAGTCATCTTCCTCCCACAGCCCATCTCTCCTCCCAGCTAACCCCCTTCCCAACACAGCATGAACCCAGCAGACTGCTTCCTCCCTCTGTCCCTGCTCTCCTCCCTGCTTTCCTTCCTCCCTCTCTCCCTCCTTCCCTCCCTTCCCCTCTGCTTCTTGCAGCTCCCAATTACTTCCTCACGCCCCCACAGGCACTCTCTTGTCTTTCTCACCAGTTAATTTTCTCACATCCTCCCACTTTTTTATTCCATGAATGTATTCCATTGCTTTTTTTAACCTGGGTAAACCATAAGCATCCGCAACCTCCTGTGAAGCGGAGGGCTGTGAAATGACAGCTTGGCATTTAAGTCTGCCCCTCCCAGCTTCATTCAAGCTCTTACTTACAATGGAGAAAAACATTTCCAGTTTATCATTTCATATGTCTCCTCTACATCCCTTTCCTGAATTAAGCCTGCACCTGATCTAGCTCACGAGGTCCCTCCTCAGGCAGGGGAATCAGAGCTGCAGGCAGCAGAAAGCATTTCAAACAAAGAGAAAGCCACAATTGTGGTTGCTTTTCTCTCGTCTCCTTCCTTTCCCAGAGATTTCTAGATCTCAGAGGGGGCTTTGGGGTTTTAACTGGTGAAGAACAATTGGCTGACATTGCACTGACATGCCACACACCCCATGTTTTTCTCCAAGTGGAAATGGTCAGCTTGGAGTATCCCTGTGTATACTGAGCTTAAAAGGGAAAAACACAGAGGGCAGAACAAATGCTTTGAGATCAGAAAATTACAGAATAGTTGGGTTGGAAGGGATGTTAAAAACCTTCCAGTTCCACCCCTCTGCCATGGGCAGGGACAGCTTCCACTAGCCCAGGTTGCTACAAGCCCCATCCAACCTGGCCTGCAACATTTCCAGGGATGGGGCAGCCACAGCTTCTCTGGGCAACCCGTGCCAGGGCCTGCCCACCTCCACAGGGAGCAATTTCTCCCCAGTGTCCCATCTAACCCTGCCCTCTGGCACTGGGAAGCCATTCCCTCGTTGTGTCTCTCCCTGTCCAGCTCTCTTGAATCCCCTTTAAGCACTGGAAAGGGCATTAAGGTTTCCCTAGAGCCTTCTCTTCTCCAAGCTGAACATCCCCAGCTCTCTGAGCCTATCTCCATGGCAGAGGTGGTCCAGCTCTCAGAGCATCTTTGTGGCCTTATAAGCCACCAAGCATCCAGGTGATGTCCCTCTGCATCCCTGCACACTCAGTTTTTTGTTTTTTCCTATTGAAATACTGTCAGAAATATTCCTACTATTCACAGTCTTCCTGTTGAGTTTTGTTTCCTGCCTTTTAGCCTGTTAAATATCAGGTTGCAGCCAAGGGGGGACGTTCCTCTCCTCCCACGGGAGCTCAGTTTCTTTAGAAGATTGCAAGAGACCCCTTTGGAAATCCAGGTGGGCTTTATCAATATGCCCTCTGCAGCAGCAGAGGAAACTCCAGAGGAAAACACTGGAGTTACTGAACATAAAAAGCATTTTGGACAAAGAGTATTTATGGCTTGACCAAGGGATTGCTGGGCTGGAACCCCCTGCCCAAAGATGCTATTTTTGATCATTCCCAGCAGATCTGATTTGAGATTTCACTGGCTTTGGCCAGGACTGACAAAACATTTTAAGAACACTCAGAAATTGCTGCCTTCTACCCACAATACATGGACTTTTGTCCCAGCATGGTTTTGCCTGCCAGCAAAGCTGCAACCTGCCCTGCTCCCCTGGCTCCATTGCTAACCTGAGCAGCATCATCTCCTCTCCCACAGCCCAGGGAACAGCCTGAGCACTTGGACAAGTGTCTGCTCTGTGCACCAGTTTCTTGTTTGAGAAAGCAGAGTCCCCCCCCCCCATCCAGCCTGGCTCAGTCCTGGCTCTCTCCTTTGGCTGCCTAGGCCAGCAGTGATGGATTTGTGATTGATTTCCTGCCTTCACTTCCCCGTGTGGTGGGGAGCAAATGGCAAAGCTGTGACATCAAGGTGACAGAAAAGGACACTGATTGAGTCACTTCAACCACAAACCATTTCCAAATCATCCAGCTGAAGCTCTGAGGGTGGGACAAGAGCTGAGCCAGAACGGGGGAGGACACTGAGCTATTGTGTGAGTGCCCTGCCATGGTCCCTCAATATGCTGCTCAGCATTCCCCTTTCCCTGACCTCATTCCCCGAGAACGGCTCCTTCAAGGAGAAGCCTGGCGGCTTTTGCCATTCATTCACAGCCTAGGGATGGAGTTGCTCGTGACTGAATAGACACAGCTGCCCAGGCAGGATGGGAATCAGAGATCAGAGCTGACAAGTCTCACACGCTGAGCTCCTGTCTTCCTTGGAAGCCGTGACGGGGGGACGGAGAAATGTCCTGACAACTGGAGATGGAGGAGGACAATACATCCTACTGGGAGAGCTCCTGGGGACCACAAAACATCAGACAGGAGGTTCATGGGGAGGAGGACTCAGGGAAGCACTGGGTCCAGCGGGATCCTCTGCAAACACATGCAGCAATGCCAAAACCAAGGTCAGGACCTGGTGTGGGTTAACCCCAGTGGGCAGCTCTGCCCCACACAGCCCNGAGGAAAGGGGAGGGTTGAGTTAAAGTTGGTTTAATAGATAAAGCAACAGCTGACCATGCAAACAAAGCAAATAAGGAATCCATTCATTACTTCCCCTTTAGCAGGCAGGTGTTCAGCCACTGAGCAGCTGGTGGTGTTTAGCTGCTCACCAGGGTTCAGCCATGATAGGACTCCACGGATACTGCACTTTACTGAAATCATCTTCTGAATGGAGCAAAAAAGGGAAAAACCCAAAGGGCAGGGGAGGGAAATCCTGCAGGGACAGGCAGAGTTCAGGCCCATGTGCCTGGTACACCCTGCCCCAGCTCCTACCCCCATGAGCAAGGTGTAAGTGGAATCCTCATAGCCCTTGCACCCTGTAGGCAGAGAGTCAGGGCCCCTTGTTTTTGCAGGTGTGGAAGGGGAAATCCTCTCCCTCCAAGGGAAGCTGCATCTGGAATGGCTGTGATGGTGGTGAGTGTCCCCTCACGGTTTTGATTAGAGCAGGAGAGCTTCCCGTGGTCAGAGCACACAGTGCTCCTCTGGGAAAGGGCCAGAGGGGTGAAGCACGGGGAGATGTCTATGGGTCAGGGGCACGCTGTCACCAAGAGGTGAGGTGCTGTACAGGAGCACATATGGTGCCAGGGTCATATGAACATACAAGTTTTGGGCTACTGCTGCTCATAGACATCAGTCCTGACACTGCAGGAGGGACATGGACACCCCACATATCACAGCACCAAGACACATCTGCCACATGGAGGCCAAGCTGATGAAGGTCTGAGGGGGCAGCAAGGCTATGCTAACCACAGATTAGCCTTGGACTCCACTGAGGCCAAAAGGCAGAACAGCCTGTTACAATCACAGAATTGTCTAGGTTGGAAAAACCCTCTGAGATCATCCAGTCCAACCATTAACCCAGCACTGCCAAGGCCACCACTAAACCATGTCCCCAAGTGCCACACCCACGTGAGTTTTTAACACTTCCAGGGATGGTGACTCCACCACTGCCCTGGGCAGACTGTGAAAGGGCTTGACGACCCTTTCAGTAAAAAAAGTATCCCCTAATATCCAACTTGAACTCCCCTGGCACAACTTGAAGCTGTTTCCTCTTGTCCTGTCACTTGTTACCTGAGAGCACAGCCTATCCACCATCTGGTCCACTCTCTTGTCAGGGAGTTGGAGAGAGTGAGAAGGTCCCCCTGAGCCTCCTTTTCTCCAGGATGAGCCCCCGCCCAGCTTCCTCAGCTGCTTCTGGTGCTCCTGATCTTTCCCCAACTCCATTCCCTTCTCTGGACATGCTCCAGCCCCTCTGTTCCTTTAAATCCCTGCCCTTTTCTGTGTGTAAAAGATGAGCAAAAATCCCACTGCCACTGAAGGTTGTGTAAAATGAGTTGGAGATTTCTCTTGACTTCTCCTGACCTTCCTCCTGTATGTGAGAGAGAAAAGTTGTACCTTCACCTCTTCTAAATATCTACTCTAATTTTCTATTTCCAAATACTTAGCTCAAAGATGTTGCTCCCCCACGCTTCTGCCCTGGTCACCAGCTTGTAGTGATTTGTGTGGCACAAATCTGGCACTACGTGTCCTCACTCCCACTTTGGGTCCTGTTTTCCTCTGCCTTCTTTTCCACCTTGAGCATATCACATCCCCTCTACTCAGAATCTCCCATGCAGGGACCACTTTCAGCAGCACGAGAGCTGCTTTAATATCTTCACACTGGGATTCTAGTTCCTTAGCCTGGAATACTTTTTAGTAGGCTCTGTAGTAATAGGACGAGGGCTCTCATTCTGAAGGGAGATTCAGACTAGATATAGGGAAGAAATTCTTCCCTGTGAGGGTGGTGAGGCCCTGTCACAGGTTGGGCAGAGAAGTTGTGGCTGCCCCTTCTGTGGAAGTGTTCCAGGCCAGGCTGTACTGGGCTTGTAGCAACCTCGGCTAGTGGAAGGTGTCCCTGCCCTTGGCAGCGAGTGGGAGCCAGATAACCTTTAAAGGTCCTTTTTAGTGCAAGTTACTTTGTGATTTTATGATTCTAAGAAAAAGTTTGGCATTCTGAACTGCATCCCTGGGCAGGAGAACAGACGATGGCACCGTGGAAGGTGCTCTGTGAGCCAGCACAAATGGAGGGGTGGA
>WBMV01004652.1:74826-109937 GCA_013396655.1 Campylorhamphus procurvoides
GGGGGGGGTGCCAGGAGGGATATCATGTCCTTCTGCTCCCCAAAAGCAGCACAGCTTCGGTGCAGGAGAACTTCCTAATGTAGGATTTACTCACTCAGAGGTAAGGGCACAGAGTCATGAATGAGGAACCTGGGATTGCACAGTCATCACAAGGCTATCCCTCAGAGCCAGTCCCACAGAGGCCATTCCACTCATTTAGGTACTCCCAGGTTTAGGCTACAGTGCTGGGAAAGCTCATAAGAATATTTATGGCCTCTCCCCCTCCTCCCTTTTAAAGCACATTTGCAAAGAAATCTGAAACGTATGTGGTTGGACTAGAGGAGTGTGGCACAGCAACGCAGCTTGGAAAGGGGGAGAAGTGCTCTGGTGCTAATAACTCACAGCCTCCCAAGAAATCAAGGGTTTGGTGTGTCATGCAGAATGTTGCGTTTCCTACAGCCAAGAAATCTCTCAGGAAGACCCTCAGGTTTAAGAAGGTTCTCTGTACCTCAGCAGACTTTGCACACCACTGGACATGGATTTACTGTGAGAGGTCCTGCAGCCAAATATAAAACTCCATAGGCAAACCTGCAAATTTCTGCTCTCAGGACTTATGCTCTCAGTAAGTTTCAACACCACTTGTGTTGTCCCAAATCTCCATCCCTGAGAATCCAGCTCCGGAGCATTTCTCTCTTCATCTGTAGCTCTCTGCACCTATTACTTGTAAGGCTTTGCATCGAGTCCAAAAATTCTGCTGCCCCAAACACTCAGTTGCATCCCATACCTGCTTTTGTGTCTGTTCCCTGCTGTTCTCAGTCCGTGTGCTTTTCCTCTGCCTTCTCCCTCACCAACTTCACACAGCAGATCATGTTTCATGCTGCTCCTGATTCTCCATGGCAGCTTCTGCAGGACAGGAGAAACAGCTGCTATGAGGCTGCAGGATGGGTGGCAGCAGGAAAAAACACACAAAAGTGGTTAAAAACATCCTTTGGAAGGGGGAGGGTGAGCTGAGCAACAGCGCTCTGAGAAATCTGGCCTAGTATAAGATATCCCTGCTCATTTCAGAGGGATTGGAACTAGATATTAGGAGGAAATTCCTCCCTCTGAGGGTGGTGAGGCCCTAGCACGGGTTACCCAGACTAGCTGTGGCTGCCCCATCCCTGGAAGTGTCCAAGGCCAGGTTGGACAGGGCTTGTAGCAACCTGGGATAGTGGAAGATGTCCCTGCCCATGGCAGGGGGTGGGACTGGATGCTTTTTAAAGCCCCTTCCAACCCAAAATATTCTGTGATTTTATGACCTGTGCAATGAAGGAAACAGTTCAGAATTGAGAGTAAAAGGCATTTTACTGATCAGAAACCTCTTTCTGAAGTTATTAAATTACACAGATGCTACCAAATCACATTCTGAGGAGAAAACAGAAAGCACTGGCCCAGGACTGTGCAGAGACTCTGGTTTGACTATATCATTTGCAGCTTCTCACACTGTATATTGGCACCCTTTAAGCTGTAAAACCCAGAAGTCAAGGGACATAAACCAAACATCAGGTGAAAAACACCAGAATAAATGTCAGACCATAGAGTACTGCAACATCGCACCCCATCCTCCCCACTCAAAAGTTTCAGCAGACCATGATGCTGAGATGAACCCAGCCCAATCTGCTCAACACTTGGGTGACACACCTCCTATGTCAAGGGTGGACAAGGCGAAATAGCCTCAAGTTGCAACAGTGGAGGTTCAGGTTGGACATCAGGAGGAATTTCTCCCTGGAAAGGGGGGTCAGGCATTGGAAGGGGCTGCCCAGGGAGGTTTGGAGTACCCAACTCTGGAGGTGTCCAAGGAAGGACTGGCTGTGGCACTCAGTGCTCTGGGCTGGGGGACAAGGTGGGGATCAGGCACAGGGTGGGCTTGGTGATACTGGAGGGCTTTTCCAGTTTCAATAACTCTGTGATTCCAAGATTTCATGGTACAGCCCTGACTACTCAAAGTCCACCACAACACTGCAACACCCAGACACTCAGAGCACCCCTTGGCAATCTGACAGCACTGCCAGCAAACCACCAGGCTCCAAGCAGTACAGAAACTCCAGGAATGCAGTCAGACAAAGCATTTTTAGACAACTAAACAGATCAGTGATCCTTTTGCACAAAGCTGTCAAGGAAGCTCAGAATGACAGAATTCCCTGTGGATGGCAAACAGCATCTCTGCAGCATTGTGAGCTCCCCCACAGCTGCAGAGGAGCATTCCATGATCCATACTACACCCAAAATGTCTTTTCCCACATAACAGACCCCCCTCTCTCTCCAAACTTTACTGAGACTCATGAATCCCTTCTGCCATAGCTCACATTCATTTTGAAATATTTTTCTTCCTAAAAGCCAGAGGATATTGCCAGGTTTTCCCCACAGATTTGTCACTTATCTGTGTCAACTGGAAACTTCAGAATATTCCACTGCACATTCAAAATCCATCCTTTTGTCCTGTTTAAGCTTTTCCTCAAGTTCTCAGCAGATACTGAAAAAATAGTAAGATGTAAAAATAGAGAAGGACATTCCTAAAATATTTGCTCTAAGCAGAAGCAGTTTCTATCCTGAAACTGCCACCAGGGTTTTAATTTTACTGTCTGAAAATCCCTTTGGCCTCACTGCCAGGAGGGTGGCTCATCCCTGCTGCTTAGATCCAGGCAAATCCCCCCCCCCCCAAAGTATAATTAACTGCTTCAAGCTATACCTTAGTGCTGCCTCAACAGCAAATTTCCCAGAAAAACAGGGTGCTTCCTCCTCCTGGATGGTGTGTATGTGCTCAAAGCAAGGGCAAAGCTTGTCACAGAGATACTCACATGCATTTTCCAGGTAGATCTGAGAGCTCTGCAGCATAAATATACATTAAAGCAGAACCAAAGCTCTCCTTCCTCTCTTTTTTTACAGTGTTTTGGTATGGGACACACACTACATGCTTTAACAGTGAGGAAAAAAAAAAAGGATTTCTTTGGACTTACTGTTTCAAGCTGTTTCAAGACTGACAGCTTGAACAGTGAAAAAGACCCTGAGAAGGGACTGACCAACTCCAGTGCAACCTGGGATAAGGAGGTGGACTGGGTTATACTGGGGGTTTCTGTAAGTTAGAAGGAGGTTTATAGCTGAATATAAATATTGGACCAGGTAAGACATAGAAATAGAATATAGTTAGTAATAAATATAACAATAATAAATATTAATAAACATAAATATTAGACTAGAGTAGATTTTGGGGAGGGCACAGTCAGGAGTTCAGCAGAGAGTTTTTGTCCTCTAAGGGACGGATGCATCTGCAGTCCATATCCTGCCTCCTGCTTTCCTTCCTCCCTGGACACTGACTCAGCACCACCAGCCTTTTATCACAGGACAAAACAATAGGTATCCTTCCTCCCAGGCATCACATCCGCTTGTTTCATCAATAATTCTTTCCCTGCATGGTCCAGCATGGCCACAGCTTTAAAATGAAAAGGTTTCCACTGCAACCACATAAATAAAGCATCTTCAGGATGCAGCCTCAGGCTTTGCAGACACAGCAACGAGCCAAAATTGTCTTAGCTCAGAGCTACTAAGATCCAATCCCCTGTTCCTGAGCCACAGCAAACACCTCTCCTTCACTGGGATCACCTTTGATCCCAGTACTGTGTGTCCTGGAGCTGGACATGAGAAAATCTGCTAAGGAGAACAAGACCATGCAGGAGGCCAGCAGGTATTTCCAGGAGCTAGATATCCTCTGGGTGTACTTCCTGGCCACAAAACATACTGGGAAAGAAACCTAGAGAGGCCCCAATCACTTCCCAGAGCTGCCCACAGGAAAGGACTCACCTTGCAGGGAGATGAATTCTCTAGCTCTGAGCATCTCTGCTCCAGGGTCTCCAAAGCCATCACCCTGAGGAGACCCACATGTTAACTCCTGCTGTGAGCCAAAAAGATGGGGACCTCACACTGGATCATGCTCAGGCCACTCTACCAAGCAACAAAATAAGAATTAATTTATAGTGCCAGAGGCACCAGGTATGTGAGATCCACCTGGAGCACTGCATCCAGCTCTGGGGACCACAGCATGGGAAGGATGTAGAGGTGTTGGAGAGAGTCCAGAGGAGGCCATAGAGGTGTTCCAAGGGCTGGAGCCCCTCTGCTGTGGAACCAGGCTGGGAGAGCTGGGGGGATCACCTGGAGAAGAAAAGGCTCTGGGGAGACCTGAGAACCCCTTCCAGTGCCTAAAGGGGCTCCAGGAGAGCTGGAGAGGGACTTGGGACAAGGGATGGAGGGACAGGATAAGAGGGAATGGCTTCCCACTGACAGAGGGCAGGGTTAGTTGGGATATTGGGAAGAAATTCTTCCCTGTGAGGTCCTGGCACAGGTTGCCCAGAGAAGCTGTGGCTGCCCCATCCCTCGAAGATTTCCAGGCCAGGTTGGACAGGGCTTGGAGGAACCTGGGATAGCGGAAGGTGTCCCTGTCCATGGCAGGGGGTGGACTGGAGGCCTTTAAAGGCCCCTTCCAACACAAACCCTTCTGTGACCCTCTAGTAGGTGCAGGGAGTGTGCAGGCACTAAGGACTGACAGGCAGAGATCTTTCCTTTGCTCCTTCTCATCAGTTCCCACTTTGTAAGATCAGATGCAGAATGCATTAAACAATGCCTGCAGTCCCCCAGGCTTCAAACCTATCAAAGACTTGTTTCCTGCTGACCTGAGGCAGAGTCCAACACAGTGACAATCACAGACATCAGCAGGAGGGTGAGGCAGAGGGATGTGTTTGAGCAGAGATCAAGAGATGCTTCCCGAGATGAGCATCACTGAGCACAGCTGAGCCACGGGGTCCAGCAGCAGCACAGGCACATCTAAAGCAGCTCATTGGGCAAGACCTTCTGCTTTTTGGGCTCCCACATGATAGGAAACAGGCAGTTACTGAGAAACAACTGCTCTCATGCTGCTTCCCAACTTGTTATAGCAACCAGAACTATTTTCTGAACAGGCAGGTTCAGTCTTCAGAGCACTTTTGCATTCAGATCCCATTCTCAAGCCAGCTCACAGAATCACAGAATGGTTTGGGCTGGAAGGGAACTTCAAGATCATCTTGTTCCACCCCCTGCCACAGGCAGGGACACCTTCCACTAGTCCAGGTTGCTCCAAGCCCTGTCCAACCTGGCCTTGGACACTTCCAGGGATGGGGCAGCCACAGCTTCTCTGGGCAACCTGTGCTAGGAGGTCCCCACCCTTACAGGGAAGAATTTCTTCCCAATCTCCCATCTAACCCTGCCCTCTTTAAAAGACCTCAGACCAAATGTACATTATCAGGGTCCAGGAATGGGCTTATAAGGTTATCCAAGAGTTGAGGAGGAGGAAGGAGAATCTCAGGCTGCAGACTCAGGTTACACACACCTGGGCATAGGAGATGCTTCCAGAAGGATCATCAGCAAGGGCTGAATGAATCAGCAAGGGCAGAGTCATCATCCTTTCCAGAGAGTGTCCTCTAAGCCCTGAGTGCATCTGAAGTGTAAAAATAGTGCTCTGATCAATAGAAGGAAAAAACCTAAAGGAACAGGCATTTCTGAGGTATTCCATCCTTACGGATTTTTCAAACTTTGTGAAGGTTCCAGTGTTAGGAGCAATGGCAGATTTATTTTTCCACTCCCCTTTTTCTTTTTTGAGGGTGAGGGAGCTCACCCTCCTTGGTTCAGAATTCACACATGGAATGCTGCTCTCCCAACTCCCACCTCATCCCCTCTTTCCCCATTATCCCACAGCAAGGCTAAACAGGACTGGGAAAACATAACAGTTCTGCTACAGGAGGCCTTTTATATCTGAGAATTTAGATCGGACTTCTGGAACTGAAGAAAGGAAAAAAAACCAGGATGAGATTTTCCTACTGGCATTGCACAGCCAAAATTTTATTACTTTGGAATTAAATGTGTCCGGACAAAATGACTTTTTCCACTGGAGTTTTACCAGATGCATTTCAAATATCAGATTTCTCTTATATGGACAATCCAGAATTCCATGTCTTAAAAAACCAGGACAACTGAGACCCTCTCAGGATATTTTGGGAAGACAAATAGGGAACTCTTAACTCTTCTTTTCTTTTTTTTCCTGCCTTTAAATAAAGCAGGATGGAGGTGTGAAGCCAAGCAACCACATTTATGAATGGAAACAAGGACAAAGAGCATAAATTTTTCTAGAACATATATATAAAGAAAAACATTGTTTGAATCTTAAAGACACATCAAGTCCAAACTTTCCTCATCTAGATTCTCCCAGCATCCAAGTGAGATGATAAAACTGCCTTCCCTACCGGCATAGTCAGTTTATCCAGAAACTTAGAGAATAAAGCTGGAATTCAGCAGTCCAAAGGGAATAATTACTGCCCAAGGAGGTAAAAAGACACTGGTTGCCCTTTTTAAAAAAAAAGAAAACAAATTAAGCACAGAATTTAAATTCATCCCTGGCTAGTCATAAGGATGATAAAAAAACATTCCCAGGAAGCAGGATAAAGAAGAAAAGGAGACTATGGAAATAAAGTCCCTACAGTCAGACAGGGCGTGTAGCAGACAGAACAAGCAGAATATCGGTTTTCCAGTGTCATTTTCCTTGTAAAAGTTGACAAATCCAGACCCGAGGTTAACCCTGAGCCCACACAGTGCCCTAACCTGCAGATCCCTAAGTCCTCTGCCTTATCTCCCCAAATGAGCCCTGCTCTGTTGTGCTGTGTTGCAGTTGGAAGCAATTACAATAGAAGAGTTAATTACAACTGCTGGGAAAGCCGATCTCCCTTTTCCTGCCCTTTCTTTGTGCTGTGACCTCGCACCAGGACCCTCCAGATACAACAATAGGGGACAAGGGTCATTAAAACAACCACTAAACATCATCCAGGGCTGGGCAGCGCTGGGCTTAATGGGCAATTAGTGCTGCAGCATCTGCCCCTAATCAAAGCCGGCTCCAATCAACACTCCCAGCCATAGGATTGACAATGGGAAGGTTCAAAGAGTAGGAAAAGTGTCTGGGGGACTCGCTGCACTGGAGAAAGTGCTTATTGAGGGAGACTCCTGCTGTGGTCCCATCCCAGGTGGTCACTGGAGAGTTTTCCCTTTCCCTTTTCTCCTATTTGTTACCCCTCACCAGACCCCAAAAAGGAACTTTTACTGCTGTAGTTGATGTCTAGAACCAGCACCAGCACCAGATTCTGAGGAGAAGTGTGTGTGGAGAGCCTAGCCTGTCTGGTCATCTGTTGTGCAACACCAGTCAGGGAAAACTCCGCAAGGAGCATGGAGGGGGAAGTGGAGTGGGGTTTCAAACCAGTGACAAATGCAGTTTTTTTCCTAGGGAAAGATGCTGGTCTCTGCTTGCATGACTGGAGAAAAAGTCACTTAGAATCATGGAATAGTCTGGGTTGGAAGGGACCTGAAAGCTCATTTCATTCCACCCCCACATTTCACTAGCCCAGGTTACTCCAAGCCCCATCCAACCTGTCCTGGAACTCTTCCAGGGATGGGGCAGCCACAGCTTCTCTGAACAACCTGTGCCAGGGCCTGCCCACCCTCACAGGGAAGAATTTCTTCCCAATATCCCATCTAACCCTTCCCTCTGTCTGTTTGAAGCCATTCCCCCTTGTCCTGTCATTTCAGAACCTTGTCCAAAGTCCCTCTCTAACTGTCTTGGAGCCCCTTCAGGCACTGGAAGGGGCTCTAAGGTCTCCCTGAATCTCACCCTTCTCCAGGCTGAACAACCCCAATTCTCTCAGCCTTTCCTCATAGGAGAAATGCTCCATCCATAGAAATCTTTAGTGAGATAACCTCATTAAAGACATATATTGCCTTAAATGAATGCAGTGAAGCTATCCACAATATCCACCCTGATCATATCCACAATATCCACCTGCACATCAAAGCTCAGTGAAAGACACTGAACTCCAAAGGATTTGTGGAGGGACACAGGGGGAAGTGTTTCAGGAGATATGTTAGTAGGTTTATCAGAGTGAGTGAAAGATGTCCAACAACATCACAGTCCCTAAACTTTCCCACCCCTTGTTAATGCCCCCTCTCCTCTGTGTTGCAGTGGAATCAGGCTGTCACAGACACCCTTCCTCAGGAGCATGGATAGTCCCACCAGCACTCCTGGGGCTCTCACATGGAAAAACTTTGCACCCTTCCTGCAACTCTGTCAGCTCCACAGCACAGGAGGGATGACTGGGGCATCTCACTGCTTGGTGCCTAAACCCTCACTCCTTCACCATGGGCTGGGATAACCAGGGAGGGGTCTTTGCCCACCTCAGGGTAACCACAAGAGCCAAGACCTGTACCCTGACCATGGGAAGGACGCAAAGCAGCTCAGAACCCCAACTTTGCTGGGCGCTGCCCCTTCAGCACAGGGCTGTGGGAGCCTGTAGCACCCTCAGCACTACCCCCCACCCTGCCATCATTCCCTGAAGCAGGATGCTGCCCAGTAACAAGAGAGGGAGGAATAGCATCCCTCCCTCAGAGCTGACCTATGGCTGTGCAGCTTCTCCGTGCCTCTGCCGCAGCCAGGCTGGCGCCTGGGGCCAGCACAGAGCTACTGACCTATTTTAGTATATGCAGGCATGCACAAGATCACAGACAAAGGGAGCTTTAGCTTAGGATATTTAAAGAAAAAGATACTCATCTGACTACCCCCAGGAACCACAGTGGCTCTTGTGACGTTTGTTTTCTTCCTGAACAGCATCTTGGTGTGTGGTTCTGGGAAGGGGAAAACCAGTGTGGAGCAGTTGGGTGAAAACAAATCAAAGAGCTCCACTGAGCTGCAAAATCACATTTTTAGAAAAGCAACAGAAGGGATGTAAAAATTTGGGAATAAACTGGGCTTAGGACTTGATAAGCACAAAGGCAACCATAACTCAGTATGTGGAAGGAATAGATTTGAGTAACGAGGAGCAGTCCCGCAGGGATATCCTCCACCTCCCTGACACTGGTGGATGAGCTGCTTGTGCAGACTCATCTAAACAGACTGGAAACAAGTCAGCTTTCCCAGGGATTTTTTGTTCAAGTTTGCTGATGGATTTGGCCCAAATTTTGAAGTATTTAATCCACACCTCAGACAGGTTTTGGAGCTGGTTGGAAGTTAGTTGGGTGCATTTACATCAGCTACCGTCTCTGTGCATATACCTGTAAGGGTGAAGGCCCAGTAGTTTGGTTCTCAGGTTTGAGATGCCACAAATAGCACTGCCCCCCAGCCCCCAAAGTCCTTAAACTGCACTCCTGAGCCTGGAAAACCCACAAACCATCCCAGGAGCCCTACAGAAATGCAGGGACCAGGAGGGGACCACAGATCCGTGAGTCCATCTCTGAGCCCCCAGCAACCTTGTTTAGTTGGTTCAGTGAAGTGGAAGAAGCCTCCAGCAGTTTAGATCACTGGCTTGCTTCATATCCAGGATTGGGAAATGCCTGCTCACCCCATAGCACTGCATAACACAAAGAATGCAGTGATGAGTAAAACAAAACAAAATTCCTACAAATAGAGATGATGACAATAGTTGCTCAATTTCACATGCTGGCAGCTCTCCTGGGACTCTCCACACAGCTGGGAAAGGTACTGCTGCCAGGATTTGTTGGTAACAGACTTGGGGCAACAACCTGCCCCGCCAGACATGCACAGGCAGGAAGGAAAGAAAGAATAAGAACAGATCTCAGTGTCCTGCACAATGAAAACAGGAAAATCCCTCTTGGCTGGAGAACCTGGACAAGGGCTGAAAACTGAGCTCCATCCGCTTTCAGGCAGTCTGGGGGGTCTGCTCAGCCTCCTGTGGAGAGGGGGTTTAAAAAAAGGAATATTGCAGCTGGAGCATCCTGTGGAAGGGAGGGAGAGAGGGATGGAGGGAGAGGGGCACCACCCAGCCCTGGGGGCTGTCAGGAGGGGCTTCCAAGAAGCATTTCAGCTGAAATACCATCTCTCTGTGCAACCCCCCTCCCCAGTCCTGGCATCCCTACCCCTCCACCCCCTCACCCTGCATCCCCCTGGGTACCAGTCGCTCGCTGCCTCTCCCCTCCAGCCCCACATTGTGCTCCGGCTCCCAGAAAACCACTGCCAAGCTCTGCCTCAGCATATCCCACATCCCCCCAACCCCATCCTGCCCCCTCCCCATGCTGACCTTTTCATTTTCTGCATCAGAAACATAAAATGGAGACTGCAGAGAAGGAAAACATTTCTCCTAAGATGGCTGAGGGAGAAGAAGGATTTGCAAGACAGTGCATGAGCACCCTCTGCTGCTGGATGAGCTGATGGGGGAAGGCAAACAGTACTCCAGCCCTGCTCCAGCCCCACAGGCTCCAGTCAGGAAAAGAACCCCCAAACAATCCTTACTGGGTCATTAAAAAATTTGTTATAGCCAGAATATTAGTCTTGAAAGCTTCAGCAGCCTTGTCACCTCCTGTGTTCTCCTGGTTGCCTCTCCCCACCACCTCTTTTATACTTAGACTTTCCTCACTGTGTTACATTCAAAATACTTGAGAAAAGGACAGTATTTTGTATTAAACCCAGCATATTTTACACACACAATTCCTAAAAATTAATGCCACTGCCCTCCACACTTGTATAATTCTTCAGGTTTGAGAAAAAATATTAAATTTCATTTTTATTATGTTCCACATTAGGATGAGCATCCAAAACTTTGTGCTGCTTCTCATGGGATGGGAGAAAAGGTTGAAAATGGATATGAGGGGAGAACCAGCCCCTACCTGAAATGGGGTGACCAGATTTTTTTCCCTAGGAAAGGTTTAGGGATGAAAGGGTACATGCAAAACCTGCTCCCTGAGTATCCAACTTTAAAGCAAGGGGTTTATCCATGTAGGGACAAATCCAGCTGGATCTGAGGCAAAATTCTATCTACTTACAGTGCTTTAGCAGCCTTATCACCTCCTGAGCTCTACTGGTTGTCTCTCCCACCCCTTTTATACTTTTATTTTCCTCACTGTGTTATATTCAAAATCCATTTTAAAAGGACAGTATTTTATATTAATCCCAGCATATTTTACACACACAACTCCTAAAAATGAATGCCACAGGCCTACACGTTTTTATTTTTTTTATCTTTGAGAAAAAACACTACATTTCATCTATATTAAGTTTCACATTAGGATGAGCATCCAAAACTTGGTGTTAGCTCTTGTGGCACGGGAGAAAAGGTTGAAGATGGACATGAGGGGAGAACCAGACCCTACCTGAAATGGGGTGACCAGATTTTTTCCCTAGGAAAGGTTTAGGGATGAAAGGGTACATGCAAAACCTGCTCCCTGAGTATCCAACTTTAAAGCCAGGAGTTTGCAAGTGTAGGGCAACATTCAGCTGGATCTGAGGCTAAAATTCTATTTACTTACAGTGCTTTAGCAGCCTTATCACCTTCTGAGTTCTCCTGGTTGCCTCTTCCTCCCCTTCTGTATTTATAATTTCCTTAATGTGTTAGATTCCAAATCCATAGGAAAGAACAGTATTTTGCATTAAAACCAACATATCTTGCACATACAACTCCCAAAAATTAATGCCACTGCCCTACATAGTTACATAATTTTCCAGGCTTGAGAAAAAAAATTAGATATAATTTATATTAAGTTCCACATTAGGATGAGCACCCAAAACATGGTGTTATCATTCACGGGAGGGCCCAGGGATGGCAAAAAGGGCTGAAGTGGGACATGAAAGGACAACCAACTCTTACCTGAAACAAGGTGACCAGGTGTTGTCTCTAGGAAAGGTTTAGGGATAAGAAGGTACATGAAAAACCTTGCAAGCTGCTCCCTGAGTATCCAACTTTTAAGCCAGGAGTTTGTCAGTGTAGGGCCAAATGCAGATGAACCTGAGGCTAAAATTCCCAAGAGAATTTTGCAAAAATTTTCCCCAAGATCAGTTCGAAAAGGGCCAAAAAGCACCACTCAGACCGGAGGTGAAAAACACAAACAGATCCAGGATCCCAAGTCCTTTGTGATAATTTAAACACTGAGGAGGATGAGGAAGAAAAGCAAGGAGTTTTAGAAAATGAAAAAAAAAGAGAAAAAGCACCTATAAAGGTGACAGCAGGTAAAATACCAGCTGAAGGATTGAATTCTGCCACGAATGGGATGCCTAGCACAGCACCAGCTGTGGGGTACCAGCACTCACACACCCCAAAGCTGCACACAGAAAATCCCAATGGTTATATAACTACAAAAATACTTCTGAGGGCCTTTCCTGGAAGAGAACAGCCCTTTTTGTGGGATCAGGGTGAGGCTGACCCAGAGCTGGAGTTCTGAGGTGATGCTCCTGCCATAGCAAGATGTCTGGCTGCAAAGGGATCAGGAAACATCCAGAATGGGACATCCAGGGAGGCTCAATTTTATTACTGTCATTCATATACATATAAATACTATGGGCATGTCCCCCTGCATGGCAGGGGAGAAGTGAGGGTGGCACTGGGGCAGCAAGAGCCTGGCACTGCAGGGGGATCTGAGGAGAGAGTATTTTTGCAGTGATGCTGCATAAAAAGAGGCATCAAGAGCTGAGGTGCCAGGACAGCTCACCCTGTGAGCATTGGGGACTGAAAAGCTTACAAAACATGGCTCTGGGGCTCCTAACCCCGGATGTATTCCCAGCACACCCTAAGTGACTCAGCATGGGAGTGCTGAGAAAGCACAAGTGAGACATCAGGGTGGACCCCAGCCTGGGCAGGAGCATGGAGATCTATGGGAGCCCAGGATTGGGGTATACTGGCACTGCTGGGCCTGCAATTCCAGCAGGGAAGGGGATTTAGAGGGGACAGGGACAAGGGAGTACTACAGCAGCCCCAGCAATGGGCTGAGAGCACAGGGCAGAGTGGGGGGCACTGGAGAGATGCAGGAGCCCCACAACAGAGGGATGCATAGAGGAGCTTGCACAATTTCCAGAGATCCCTCTTTCATTTAATAGCACAAAACACTGCTAATTCCTGTTCCTGCTCTCAAAATGCCTGACAACTAAGCCCCCAAAAGGCCAGTGATGCCAGCTGAGGGGAGCAAGTGCTGCTTTTGTGTGCCAGGGCAGAGGATTTCTCCCTGGTCCTCCCCTCCCATTCCCCCCAGCAGCAGATGGAGACCCACTCCCAATTATGTCCTTGTCACAGGCAGAAAAAAAGAAAGACAAATGTCCCAAAGAAAGCTGCTTGTGAGGACAAAAGGCTCCTTGAAATAGGAGCTGAGCTGTTTTTTCCAGGTTCAGAGCAGGAGATGGAGGGAGGGGGGGCAGGATGGGCTCGATGCGTGCGCAGCCAGCACTTCCCGTCTTTGTGTGGAAAAGGAGGTCATGGGGAGGGGGGACCTGGGGGGGCCGGGGGATGCAGGGGAGGATGCAGGACTGCGTCAGCAGCGCGTCAGGAGAGCAGCTGATCCCGGCTCCCAATCCCGCTCCTCTGAGCTCATCCCTGGGAACAGAGCCAGCGCGGCTCAACTGCGCACACCTGGCGCATGAAATCGGCACTGCAGGGACCTCCGGGCACCCGCACGCGGTGAGGGGGGCACAGGGAAAACCCCCCGGTTCCGCCGCCAGAATTCCCCCAACACCCACACAAGGCAACAAATCACTTAGGGAGCACCTTGAACCAACTCAGGGCTCAGGCAGGGGCTTCATAAAGCTCACACTACAAAGAAAACCACTCCCAAGCACTGGTGCCCCATGTGAACGGAATGGGGGAGTGCGGTGGGCACTACAGGCACAGTTCGGCTCCCAGTGCCTCCCAGTAAGCTCCAGGCAGCCCACCAGTAACACCCCAAGTGCTCCTTGCAGTGGCAGCATCCTGGGACAGGCAGGAGCTGCACCCCAGGGCTGGGTGTATATGTCACCTGTAGCTCCCCCGAAAGTGAGGGGTGGCAGGTGACTGCCACCAGGTGAAGCCACCACAGTGCCAGCAGTGATGGGGACAGCAGCAGGTCCTCACCCCCAAAGATCCAGCCCGGGCACACAGCCTGACCTTGCTCCTACTTAACTTTTACACACGCCCTCTCTTAAAATTGCCACCGCCACTTGGGAAAACTCCTGTACCAGGGTGGCTGCTGCAGTTGGACCAGGCCAAGTGTCCTAGGAATGGTACTGAAATGGCAGAAAAAGTGCTGCTTGCCCTAAAACAACAGGGTAGGTCAGTCCGAGGCACCCAGACAACACCATCACCTGTTGTGAGATGAAAACAGCTCCTAAAAACCACAGCTGTGCTACAGAAAGTTTGTGAGGTGGGAGGTTCTTCTCTCCAGGCTCTGAGACACAGGTGGGAATCAGGAGGGGTGGATAAACACACACCAGACCAGCCAGAACTCCACCTGTACTTACAGACTGCATGTGTGGGGTGAGGAGTGAATCCAGTTTCCAGGGAGTGAAGGGAACAGGCCTCAAAACCCTGTCCTAGGGCACGAGACAGGGAGTGGGTACCCTATGTGTGCTGCAGAGATGAAACTCTTACAAGGCCTAGAGGAGAAAGTTCTCCAAGCAGGCTCTGCCTCCTTCAAAAGACAAAGGAATATTCATTTTCTCACCAGCACTGCTCCCAGCACCCTGTCAAAGCACTCTGAAGCTGTTAGTGTGTGTTCAACACCACTCCAGGAGAAACAAGGAAGCAAGAGCAGGGAGATGAAAGGATAACAGCCACCAGCTCCAACCAGGAGAATCCTGACTTATGTAATAAAAATATTTTCACAAGGGCAGTTAAACACAAGAGAAGGGACCTCAGTTACATCAAGAGAGCTGGGGAAATGCCTATAATTGAAAATCCTCCAACTTGACTGCAAAATGCCCTGAGCAATCCCTAACTTTTGGATTAGCCTTATGTGGAGCAGGAGGAATGGACCCAAGCCCTCTAAAGGACCCACTGAATCTGAATGATCCTGGAAGGACCCTGGTGAGCTCCCCTCATTCATTCTCTTCAACAGAAACTTTTGGGTTTACCAGCTCCCTGGTTTGTGGACAGATTTCTCCATTTTGTTCAACAATATTCCTGAGCAACAGAGGAAAAGGGAAGTTTCTGTCCCTTTTTGCTGCTGGTTCTCAGCCAATGTTGGCACTACAGGAATAGATGGAGGAAGAGAGGAGCTACAGCCTCAGAATTCCAAAGGTGTCTCCCTCACCAGAGAGAGGTGATGGAGCTGGGGACACTGGGATGGACAAGAAAAGGGGAAGGAGGTATTGGCTAAAGGACATACTTATGCCAGCAATCCCTGCAGCAAGACATCCATGAGCAAGAGGAAACAATGCCACAACATCCTGGCAATCTGAGGACATGCCAAAAGCATATGGGGATGCTGTAAATGCATCTGTGAGCACCTGCAGGGTGCAGAGAACCAGGGACAGGATTTCTGTGACTGGTGCACAGCACTGGGAAGCACTGCCAGAAAACCCCAAAGTTTCAGTCTTAAGAGGAACTTTGATTTGCATCCATACAAGGTGCTAAGGGCCCTGACCCCCAGCTGGGTGAGTAAAGGCCCATTGTCTATTAAGGGTATCTTGATATCCATATGTTAGGAGGTAAATAATTTCTGGATCTGGCCTTGTGGAGCTATGGAGTCACTGACTTCTATATCTGACCTTAATAGATGGGTGAGGAATTGTCTAGATGGTGTGTCCAAAGAGTTACAGTCAGTGGCTCAGGGTCCAAATGGAAACCAGTAACATGTGGGTCCCTCAAGGGTCCACACTGGGACCGTCACTATTTTAATGTCACCAGTGACATCAGATGGTGGGACTGTGCCTGGTCACATCCAGAGGGTCCTGCACAGGCTGGAAGATTGGGCCCTGCAAACCTCCTGAAGGACAAGAAGAGATGGATGGGTGGATGGAGAGCAGCCCTGAGCAGAAGAACTGGGAGATGCTGGTGGGTGACAAAAGGGACATGACCCAGTAGTGTTTGCTGGCAGCCCAGAAAGCTGAGTATCTCCTGGGTTCATCCCCATCAGTTGGGCAGGAGGGTGGGAGAGGGGATTCTCCCTCTCTGCACTGCCGAGACCCCACCTGGAGTGCCATATCCAGACCTGGGATGCCTGACACAAGAGAGGCATGGACCTGTTGGAGCAGGTCCAGAGGAGGCCACAGGATGGCTCCAAGAGCTGGGACAGCTCTGATGTGGAGGCAGGCTGGGAGAGCTGGGGGTGTTTTGCCTGGAGAAGAGAAGGCTCCAGGGAGACCTCATTGCAGCCTTTCCATATATAAAGGGGCTTATAAGAGAGATGGAGAGAGCCTTTGTACCAGGGACTGTTGGGAGAGGAGAAGGGACAACGGGTTAAAACTGAAAGAGACTTGGTTTAGACTGGACATAAGAAATGTTGTATGATGAGGATGGTGGGCCTAATGCTGAGTCCAACTAATTAAATCTGTGGTTGTAAATGAAGGGGGGTTTTAACAAGCAGAGACAGCAAGAGGAGCTAATGATGGGTGCTAAGGCAGGGGTTTATAGGAAAGGTGAAGAGAGACCTTGTACCAGGATCTGTTGTGGCAGGACAAAGGGCCAGGGAACGGCTTCCCACTGCCAGAGGGAAGACTTGGATGCATATTGGGAAGGAATCCTTCCCAGTGAGAGTGGCCAGGCCCAGGCCCAGAGAAGCTGTGGCTGCCCCATTCCTGGAAGTGTCCAAGGCCAGGCTGGACGGGGCTTGAAGGAACCTGGGATAGTGGAAGGTGTCCCTTTTATGGCAGGGAAGTTGTGTAGACAATCTTTGAAGATCCCTCTAACCACAACCATTCAATGACCACTTAATATCCAGCCTCTCTAGATTACACCTACCAAAAAATAAAACAGGTAAATACGGACAGAACTTTTTCACATGCTGTTTCACATGGAGAACAACACAATACAGACAATAATGTGGGGCTCCTGAGTGAGTTGTTTGCAGCAGCCACCTGACACTGAGGCTCCTGGGCTGCCCTCTGTAACCAATACAGCCAGGACAAGTTTTGCCCCAAGGCACAGCTAAGCTCTGCTGGGTGCAGCATGGCCAGAATCATGTAAAACAGGAATAAAATATATTTTATGTGATTCGTTATGAGCAATTAGGACAGAAAATTTGTTGCTTCCCAGAGGGAATCCCTGGGTGTGAGGGCTGTTCTGCCATGGGAGCAAGTGTAGAGAAAGGGCAGTGCCAGCCTGGCCACACTCCTGGTGCCAAGGGCTTTGCTGGGCCAGTGCAGCAGCTCACACAGGGAAGCCACAAAGCAAACTCTGCTCCTCTGCAGCTGGTGACAGTCGGGCCACAAACTTGCCTGCCATGGGCTCTGCAGGGACTGGAGCACCGTGGCACCCCCAGACCTCTCTGAAAGCACAGCCAGGACCCCACTCCCCCTAAAAAACCCACTCCCAGGAGTGCAGTTCCCTCTGCCAGGCTCTGCAGCAGGGACATGGAGTATCCATTCAGTCCCAGAGATCCAGATGCCACCTGGTGTCCAAACACAGCTCTGCACTGGGACCCCCAGTGCCCAGAAACAGGGAAGCTAGCCTGTTTAACATGGAAATAATGTCCCCATCAGAGACTTCCAGGGACAGAGAAACCACAGCTTCTCTGTGAAATCTGTGCCAGGGCCTCACCACCCTCACAGGGAGGAATTTCTTCAGTATATCCAATCTAAACCTCCTTTCTGGCAGTGAAGCTGTCACCCCTCATCCTACACTACTCCTGATGCAGAGTCCCTCTCCAGCAATCTTGCAGGCCCCTTTAGATACTGGAACTTTCTCTACTCCAAGCTGAAAAGCCCCAACTTTCTCAGCCTAAAGACCTTCCAAGCCCACAGAGCCTTCAAAGGTGGCAGAGGAAAGGAGGTGCCAGCCTGATGCAAGCCAGGCCCCCTCATGAATTCTGGAGAACTTCAGAATTCCCTGAGTGCTCTGTCCTGTCCTCTCTGCTTGCTGAGACAAAGAGGGAATCACCCACTTCTACAAACCTTGGCTTTTTTATAGTACAGAAAGCAGGGCCTTGACACGCCTCAGCCAGTGTGATGTGAGGGGAGACACAGGGATGAGCTTGCTGGGGTGAGAGATCAAGGTGTGAGGTGGCCTTTAAAAAGGTAGGTCCTACCTTAGCTCAGTGTAGTATTCACCGTTGTCCGGCTGGCTGAGAATTCTCTTTGGAGACAATCCCCATGGAAGCAGCCAAGGTGCACAGGCTCCCTCAAATCTGAAGCCAAGGGCAGGAGGGGAAATGCCCTCATGGAAAACACTCCTCATTCCAGAACAACTGAGGAGCAGAGAAGGTGGTGGGAAGTCTCCAGAAGGAGTTGCTGGTGGTGACTGGTCATACACTGGCATCCCTGGAGTTAAGCTGCAGGCAGGGAACAGGAGCCTGAAGCTTTTTCTCTCCCTGTGCCTTCAAGATCTTCTTTCAGCCTCTCCACCTGAAACAGAAACAAGAACATGCTGGTGGCCAGCTCATGCCAGAGCGAACAGGGCACTGCCCTCAGGCATGTCCCTGATGATCAGGTACATCTCAAAGCGCCACCCTTCTCCACATCTCCACATCACCTGGGCCCTTGGCATCCTCCTCCCATGAAGAGATAGAGGGACAAGGTCTGGTGAGAAAACTACAGCTGGAAACACAATAATCAAGTAGAGTCTGCTCACAGTCCCAAAACTCAGGGGTTGGAACAGGCCTCAGAGACCTGTGGTGGGTTGTTAGATCCATCTCAAGTGTTAGAAAGCTGGGGAATATATTTAAGAGTGTCCCAGTGATCTCTGTCCATGATGATCAAAAAAGGTGCTTGAGAGGCACTGTGTGATGTTTGCACCATCCTGTTGCCAGTAAGGATAAACAGGGAATATTCTGTGGATCTGCAGGACAGGCACTCCCCAAATCTCTGACCAGGGCAGCCTCTTATCATTGTTTCTCCTCCCTCCAATGTCACCTCTCTACAGACAGCGACACAGAACAGTCTCTCATCTTCTGTACCCCTTCCCCAATTCATCAGCCCATGTCAGCCTGAACTGGATCTCCTCACCCTCTCCCATCTGAGGATGGGAGACTTTGCTTGCCAGCTCCTACTTCTCCACAATCAGCTGCTGCTTTTCCACGCCCAGCATCTCCTTCCCACCACGTGAATCGAGTAGTTTCTCCTCAAAGTCCCTTTCATTCTCTCCACTTCAACCTGCAGCTCTTCCAGGTGGTCAGTCAGTCCAGCTGCAGAGGTAACAAACAGGGCTGAGCAGGGATGTACAAGGAGTTGTGTATATGTAGGGATAGAGGGCCTTCCTCTCTTTTCCCAAAAATCCCAACCACCCAGCCCTCCTGCAGCACTCCAGTGACAGTCAGGGATAAAGATCCATCCCTCTGCTTAGCCCAAGAGGCAGAATACCCTCTGAGAGACCATTCGCAGTCCAGCAACATCAGCCCCAGGTTTCCCAAGGCACATATTCACACTGGAACAGCACCTTTCTTGTTGGGAAGGATTCATTACAGCTTTCCCTCCCTGTGACAGCTACAACCTCTTTGGTTTCTTTAAATTTTAAATTAAGATGTGAGCCCATGCTCTGTCAGAAAGATCAAGCACAACATGTACGGGGTAACCATTTAGGCAGCAGTGAGTGGCAGCCCTTGTAGTCCAGCATCAGGTAAACTGGGCTTTAGTTTGATCCCTGCTAATGCCTCTCTTACCCAGCCACATCAGCAAAAACCTGCCTCCAGTTCCACCACTCTCCTTCAGTTTTCTCCACCTTAGTTGCACCAGCTGAGTTATCTAAAATAGAAGGGAAATACAATAAAAAAAAAACCTTTTCCTTCTTCCATATGTCCCACAAGCCTCATGATGCCCCAGATTGAGCTCTGCTCTTGCTGAACTAACCCCACCTGCTCTGAAGAACCTCTGCCAGAAGCCTGACATGCCCTTCTCTTAGGAAGGACACCACAAGATAAAGGTTGGACTCAAAGGTAATTTCCAACCTAAATTATTTTATTCTGGAACCTGCTGTCAACATAAACCCCTGCATACTGGCAGCTCTCCCTGCCCAAACACAGCAGTGTTCTGGGTGTGATAAGGGTGGAATTGCTGTGCCTCAAGGAATGGGAGACATGTCCCAAGAGAAGTAGTGATCAGCCTCAATCCTCATCCCAAATGCTGGAAACAAACATCAGAAGACAGCTCAGCTCAAGGAAAAAATATATGGAGAAGCAAAGCCAGAAGCTCTGATATCCAATGGCTCCAGTGAGTGCAGGGATGGGGTAACAGGGTTTGCTTCAGGATCAAGCTGGTTTCAGCTGAGCTGTGAAGTTTAACAAAGCCAAGAACTAGATTCTGCCCCTGGGATGGGACAGCCCTGGATAGGACAGGCTGGGGAAGGACAGGCTGGAGAGCAGCACGGTGGGAAGGGACCTGGGGGTCCTGATCAATGACAAGTTGGATATGAGTAGCAGTGCCCTATAGCAGCCAGGAGGGCCAACCCTGCCCTGATCCTGCTGCCCAACCTTCACTGCAGCTCAGCACAGTCCTTGTTGCACTGAGCTCTGCAGGTGGGTGTTCTCAAACTGATTAAGCTAATTAAATCTGGCCTCATTTAATTTCAGCCATTGCCACTCCACTACGTGTTTTAGGGAGCAGCCAAGCAGTTTGGTGTCAGTGATGTAGAGGTGCAGGTGTGCCACCCTACCGGGGCTATCAAGGAGTGTGAGGGTGTCAGGCTCACTCTGGTACCAGGAGTCCATGACAGGGTGATGCCACGGATAAATTTGGGGATAACGTGGCTCCAGCAGCCCTGGAACACTGGAGAGCAAGATTTCTGCAGACCAAATTTGCATCCCAATTATTTCCCAAAGCAGGGAAAACAAATCCACCTTCAGAAACCCGGGAGAGATGATACTCCAAATTCCCAGTCCTGTTTCAAAATGCAGAAGACAGTGGAACTCTGAGAAGACAAAGCCTGAGCAGTGCTGGGGGAAGACGTGGCTGGGGGGTCTGCAAGGTGAAGTCCTGTCCATCTTCATGGCTCAGACAATTACATGGGGGAATTCCCTTTTCATTCCAAAAAGAAGGTGGGAGCCTTAATTCCTTCTGTAAATCAGTTTTGCTGTAAAGGTGGTGACAGCAGCAGAGGGAACACATCAGCTCTGTGACACCAGGTGAGATGGCAAGCTGGAATAAACCAACTTATTTTCTATTGTCTTCTATTATTCCTCAAGTCTGACCACCCAATGGAACAGCATTTTGTGCCTTCTGATTTGCCAAGAACATTTTCTCAGGTGCTGATCAACAAACACAGCTGATCAAAACAGGGGTCAGGGGCCAAATAAATGCAGAAATGGCACAAGCCCAGGGTCAGCACACAGCAAGGCTTCTCCAGAGTACTCACCCACAGTTTGTACACAAAAGTGTCTTTGTATTTACAACCTCGATTCTTTTTTCCCCCAGACCCTTTTTGAAACTGCATTTCCAGTACTTGATGACAAAACCTTATGTTGCTCAATTTGGTGTGTGCAAAATCACTTCTTTTGAGCTGGTCCTTGGTAGATTCATTTGATAGAATCATGGAATCACAGAATGGTTTGGGCTGGAAAGGAACTTAGGGATCATCTCATTCCAACGCCCTGCTACGGGCAGGGACACCTTCCACTAGCCCAGGTTGCTCCGAGGCATATCCAGCCTGGCCTTGGACACTCCCAGGGATCCAGGGGCAACCACAGCTTCTCTGGGCAACCTGTGCCAGGGTCTCACCACCCTCATAGGGAAAAATCCATTCCCAATATCCTATCTAACCCTGCCCTCTGGCTGTGGGAAGCCATTCCCTCTAATCCTGTCACTCCATCATGCCCTTTGAAGTCCCTGCTTTGGAGTTCATTCTCCTCTAATATCTAATACTTGAAGAAACCCTCTCCTATACTCATGGTTATGACCTTATGGCTCCTTTCACAGCTCAGCTCTCCCTCCCCAGCTGATGGATCCTGATCTACCAAGTCATTCCTCACACAGGAGCTGTGCTATGCTTTTGATCATCCTTCTCCACACCCAGTTCAACTGTACCACAATTTTATTTCTAGGATTTCACTGGGCACCTACTGGGAGCAACCCTAACTTACTGCCTGCTTCACATTGTAGTTACATGAACTACAAACCAGCCACCAACAAGGGGTTTGGGAGAGTGCAAAAGAGTAGGCTGTTATGAACACTGCAGCTCAAAGAAATCATGATATTTAAAATAACTGCAGGAAAGATTTCCTGGAGCAGATCCACAGCTTCCTGCAAAGCTTTTACTGGATTCAGAACCATAAGCAAGAGCATCCACTACACCTGGCCTCTTGTAAGGGAGTTCAGGGTACTCCCCTCATGTGCAGTGATGCTGAAAACTCACCATTTACTCTGAGAATTTCCTCCATTCATTCAGATAGTGGATGACATTACCCTGCCAGGGATGCGCTTGAGCCTTGGGAGAACAGGAGCCAAAATGGTGTGAGCATTAAACAGACGAACAACAGGTCAGGTAAGAAAAATACTGCCTCTTATTTAATGTTTAAAGACATCAGTAAACAAACAGAACCGTACATACAGAGGCCAAACCCTCCCACCTCCCCAAACAGCACATTCCAAACCACCACAGGTACCAGGTGACAGCTTGGGAGAAGGAGCAGCAAAATCTGGGATTTGAGGGATTGGCTGAGAGAAATCTCTGCTGTGAGAGGGCAAAAAGACACAGGACTTCGAAGAAGCAGCTTCCCCCACCCACGTCTGCTGGGTGCAGTCAGGAGGGAATGGTTTCCACTCGGAGCAAGCAGCCCAAATCTCTTGCTAACACACAGAAGGGCCATATGTGAACTTGGAAAAGACAGCTGGAAGTTGTATTAGAGGTGCAAGACACACCATGTACTGACCTTGGCAGCCAAGCCTCTGTTTCACAGGGATTTTAGCCTCTCGAAGAATAAACACAGCAGGGAAGTTGGGTTCAATTTGGCAGTGTTGCTGAACTCGTTTGTGAATGCAAATCTGGGTGTGGGGGGAAGGAACAAGCCTGTGCTCTGCAAACATCCTTCTATCCCTTTCCCCCTGCTCCAGAGACACTCCTGACCCCAACCCCACAACTGGCCTTATCTTCTCCAATAATTTTCCTCGAGCTGTGGAGCATCAGATGGTTGGAAGGGCCATCAGGAAGCAACTCAATGCAGGCTGCAGAGGACAGTCGAGTGTGTACCTGAGTGGAGGGCTGGGGAGAGCAGGATGGATCCGGTGGTGCTGGAGAGAGGCAGAGATTGCAGGCACAGCTGCTCCAGCTCCCACCTGGCTGGCAGGAGCCTGCACAGGAGTCACAGAGCACGGGTCAGGCTCTGGAAGCAGCCAGCCAGGACACAGCATGGATCCCAGTTCCCAGAGCAGTGACAGCTGGAACCGTGACATGTGGTGGAAAGTAAGGAACACATTTCACTGTTCTCTGCCTCTCCAGGTGGCAAAATCCTGCAGTGGTGCTGTTTCCGCTGCCACCATGTGCAGTCTAAGATGAAGCTAACTGGCTCCTACATGGCCCAGTTCAGTGCTCCAAGCATTCATGTCCAACATGGGATGCCCAGCAGTCCAGAGCCCTCAGATCTCAACATCACTCTCCTTGTCGTTGTCGTGGTCACCATCGTAAAACTCGTTGGGAGCCTCAGGCCTGGGGAAAGAGAAATCCCTGTCAGGGAGGAGAGAGAGCCCTGGCACCCCTAGGATCCAAGGTCTGAGAATGTACTGCACCCAGACACCCTGTGGAATGTCATATAAGGACACCACATGTTCCTGCGTGAAACCAGAGACTCTGAAATGACTTCCCTGCCCATGGCAGGGGGTTGGAACAAGATAATCTTTAAGGTCCCTTCCAACCCAAACCATTCTGGGATTCTCTGACTGAAACAGTCTCCAGTATATCACCTACCCTTCCCAGGAGGGACAGAAAGGAAGGCCTCTTTCTCCAGACCAAGCTCTGGTACCTGCTGTAGTTTTCCTCAGAGCCTCTTTCCTCGGGATCGGGCTCATCGGTGCGATCGTAGCTGAGCAAGTCCGAGGGGACATCGTGGATCTGCACACTGGGAGCATGGTTCAGCATCTTCAGATTCTCAAATATCGTCTGCCTGATCTGGTCCAAGTACTACAGGGAAAAAAAAAGAGAGGGATCATCCCAGTGGGACTGTCAGTCAGCACTGTTACCTGCCTGCATCACCTGTGTGGCGGTCAAGAGAAAGAAATTTGTGCAAAAAGCCATTTATCGAGCAGAGGAGGTGGGAGAGTTACTTCAATCAACAAGCACACGGGAAACAGTGAGACAAGCCAGAAAGGGGCTCAAACGCTTTGAGTCTTTCTGACATCCCAGAGGAAAGGTGGTTCTTGCTTTTTGTCAGTTTTCTCCCCTTGCCTGGGATCTACCTGGTTTCACATGACAGAGCATCAACCACAGGGCTCTGGAAGGTCATAGCGGAGACTGCAACACAGCTGGAAGCTACTCACCTGCCTGGAGTTCTGATTTTCAATCCTTGTGCTGACATCAGGGTGAAGGGTGAAGTCTGGAGCGAAGTATTCAAAGTACTCTGTGACGGAAAGAGACAGAGTCAGAGCACAGAGGGACAGGAGCTCTGCAGAGAGCACAGCTCACCCTCACACCTGCCTAGGAGGGATCCTGAAAGGCACACTGATGTACAGCTCTGACTGCAAGGGATGAGACAACAGAGCAAGCAACAGCAACACTCAGGTCACTGAACAAGAAATGACACAAATTAAATTATACAGCATGTGTCTGTCCAGAAAAGTCTACAGTGGGTGGTTGGAGATCACAGAAGTTTGGGTTGGAAGGGGCCTTAAAGTTCATCTCATTCCACGCCCCTGCCATGGGCAGGGACACCTTCCAGTAGACAGGTTGCTCTAACCCATCCAACCCAGCCTTGAACATTTCCAGGGATCATTAAGGCCATTTCCAAGGTCAGAAGGTGCTGTCAGTTTGGCCCTGGTCAATGCAGAACAGCATGTAACAAATATTTTAGCTCAGCAAATGAGGAAAAAGGGGAACTCCAACCTACCACTGTAAGGGAGCTCTTCACTAATTGCTTCATCTACAAGCAATGAAGTTTCATAAGTCCTGAAAACATGGAAAAAGATGAGCTTAGTCCAGAGAAAGGGATATGGTAAACGCAGGGAAAAATCCCACAGCAACTGCTCCCCCAGTGCCCTTCACTGAGCAGAGAAGAGACTCACCAGCATCGTGCCACGTTCCGGACTGTGTAGCCGCCTCCTCCCAGGACCAGCAAGGGGATGTTGAAGCTCTTCACATACTCCACACACTCCCTACAACCCCCCAACAGTAACATGCCAGAGCTGTGAACTGCAGCACAGATTCCTATGTCAGAAATGCCCCCGTGCACTCAAACACCACCACGGCTGGTGTGACCCACCCAGAACTCAGGGCTTTCACCCAGGGAGAATCATCATCTCACAATGGTTTGGGTTGGAAGGGACCTTAATGTCCATGTTCCCTTCTTGTTCCACCTTCCACTAGACCAGGTTGCTCCAAGTCCTGCCCAATGTGGCCTTGAACACTTCAGGGATGAGGCAGCCACAGCTTCCCTGGGCAACCTGTGTCAGGGCCTCACCACCCTCACAGCCAAGAATTTCTTCCCAATATCCCATCTAACCCTGCCTTCTGGCAGTGTGAAGCCATTCCCCCTGGTCCTGTCCCTCCACGTCCCTCTCCAGCTCTCCTGGAGCCCCTTTAGGCACTGCAAGGGGCTCTCTGAGCCTTCTCTTCTCCAGGCAGAACCCCCCAAGCTCTCCCAGCCTGTCTCCAGAGCACACGGGCTCCAGCCCTTGGAGCATCGCCATGGCCTCCTCTGGATCATGTATTGTCCTGAACCTCTGCTCTGCAGCACCTTGTACACCTCATTCTCAGACCCACTCCTGTCACATAAACATTAAAAGACCCCCAAAAATTGCTGGAAGGCCAAAGTCAAAGCTCAAACCTCACAGCAGAGACTCATTAGAGCCCTTCAAATGGTCTTTCTCTGCCCAGCCCTGCTCTACTTACCCATGGCCTCTTATACTGAGGTTAAAACAACCCAAACGGTCACAACCCAGAGAATCAGCACCACACTGGAGAACAGAAAAACAAGAAAATTTTGGCATTGCTTTCCAGACACACAGCAACCCCAGGAACATCACGGAACACAGGGACAGCTCTCTCCCACCTACAGCCTCCAAAAGGGATGCCTGTGTGCAGAGCTTTGCTTCCTTACCTGCAGCACTATGCAGGTGGGCTGATAGTAATCTACCACCTGGTTAATGACTGGCTGGAAGAGGTGTTTGTAACCTTTGGAGAGAAAGGTAGATCTGTCATGGCTCTGGAACAGAGGACCAGGAAACACCTGGGGAAGGGAAAAGGGCAGGGAACACCTACTCTGGTCATCGATGCCATCTCGTAGAGGCACGTTCAGACAGTAGTAACGGCCACTCTCTGCACCCACTTCATACATGTCACCTGGAAAACAGGGGAGTCACCACAGCTCTGTGACTTCACAGGGGTGGAAAGGCCAGATCGGGTTTGGGCTGTCTCTAATCCTATTTAGGACCCCTCCTTCTTATAAACAACCACAGTTCTGTTCCTCTCTAATCGCCTCCTCCCACCATTTCTCCCTGCAGCTCTAATTTTGTGATTTACACTTTTCTACTCCAGCAAAGGACTCTGAAGCGAGGCCACGTTCACAGTGTACAGGAAAACACATACCTGTACCAGGAAAGAAATAGTTCCCGTATTTGTGAAATGACACTGTCATGACACGGTCTGTCAAGTAAAAAGCCTCCTGCACCCCATCTCCGTGGTGGATGTCGATGTCGATATACAGGACACGTGGGTGATACCTATGGAATACAGGAGGAAAACCAGCACCCATCTGAGCATATCAAATGCTTTTAACATGAGGCACTTCTATACAGTCAAACACACAGAAGCATTTCCTTTTGATGTGCATAGAAATCGATATTTAAAACATTTTCTTCTGATGTGCTTGAAAATAGGTATTTAAAAGAAAAAGGGTTTTCAGATGGGGCTATGGAAAGCACATGATGAAAATCACTTGTTTTAACCACATGGGGGTTAGAAAGTTGCAGGGTTTTGTTTCCAACAAGCCCTTTGTTAATCTTTAAGAGCTGCAAAGATTTTAATCATATCAGGAAATGAAAAGCAAGGAGGAGGTGGGAACAACTCATTTCCTCCACATGCCAGAGTACTGGAGCACTATGTACCAGCTGGTGAGCACCAAAAATTCCAGGCTGGATTACATTGACTGCAGAAGCAGTCAGAGACAGAGAGGGAGATCAACAGTACATGCTCCAGGGTAATGGTCAAACTGCTGCTGTGGAGCACTGAGACACAGCCCTGAGCCATCCCTGCTCCCAGCTCCAGAGCTGCCTGCTCGGCTGGAGAGAGCTTCTCCAGCTTTTCCCAAGGAAATGCTGCACCTGGTCATTCTCCAAAGAACAGGGGATCTGTGCCAAAACTCTCAGGGAGTGGAAAGGGCTCTGGAAAACCAGAAAGGAGCAGTGTGTTGTGTGTGCCTTGGAACGAGGGCTTTAAAGCGTCTGCAGGGATCTGAGCAGACTGGTTGATGGTCTTCCAAGAGACACACGAACTATTTAAATTTTCTAGATTATTCATCCCACAAATAACAGTAAGGAGAAGAGGGGAATGCATGGACACAGCCTTTCTGCACTGGGAAAGGGAGAAAGGGATCTGCTAAGAGCAGAGGCACCACTGCACTCCCACAGTGGCAAGCACACTCAGAACACAGTCCCCTGCTGCAGAAATGGTTCCTGGAAACAGGGAACAAGAGGAGAGGGACATATTATCATCTTCCATGAAGAGTAACTAGGCTGTATTTGAGGTCTCTGGTGTACTGGACTAACATCAGACTAGAAAATGGGTGTGCAGAGATACACAGTGAAAGCCTAAGGTTACAAACATGAAGCAGGGATGACAGGCAGAGAGGAAGGAGGTATAAGAAATCTCAGTTCGTCCCCAAAATCTGACTTTGTGAGTGAGTAAATTTGCCCCCAGCCATGTAACTGTTTTCTGTTCAACTCCAAATCCCTTTTAATTCCAAAACAACTTGTCTCAGATTCAGTGACAAGGAGGACACTTGACAGTACAAAAAAACAAATAAAAAATCCCAGAGAATAATTCAAGAAATTGAAGGTATTTCTGTTACTTTTCCTCCCATTCTGAACTTAAATTTTCCTTCCCTAAAAAGCAAAATAACCTGATGCTTTTCTGCTGAGAGCCACTGTCCTTTGATCACCCATGAGTAGCTTAAGTCCTGTTCTTGACCCACTCAAGCAATGCAAGGAAGATTTGAGTCATTTCTCTGTCTCTAGTGAGCCATAACATGCATTTACCTACAAAAGGCTCACTGTGGCAAAAAGGTTGAGGCTCAGGAGACCCTGAAATGAGTGTTTTATAGATGGATGAGAAATGGGATTGAAGAACTCTTCTGTATCCTTTAGGCTTCATGCAGCAAAACTGGAGGCAGATATTCCAATTCTCAAACACTTTGTTGTGTCTAATGAAGCCAGGGAAAAAAAAAAAAAAGAAAATCAAGCTTTTGAGCTTCCTGCATTCCAGAAAGGCAAATGAGATGGGGAAACAGAGAGAGAACAGTGAAGCAGCAGAGGGAAAGCACAAACCAGGCAGGACAGGTCAGCCCTCACCCCCTGTCCTTACTTGAGCAGTTCCAGGATGCCGATAACGATGTCATTAACATAACAAAACCCAGAAGCCTGCAAGAAAGAGCAGCTTTAGAATGGCACCAACACAGAGCCCGGGCCCCAAAAATGCAGGGGAATCCACAGATTTGCCTCATTACCTCAAACTTTTTGGCATGATGGAGGCCCCCCGCCCAGTTTATGGCAATGTCACAGATCTAAGAACGGAAAGAAAAGCGAGTTTAAGGTGACTATGATAACAACAACCCTGTACTCTCTTCCCTTCTGCACAACTCCCACTTGTGGCCCATGAACACCCTTCTGGTCCTTCCTCCTCCTAACGAGGCCTTCCCAAAGCTCCATCTGTGTTCCAAAGGATCAGCACCTCAGCCCCCTTACCTTGTTGTTCAGTTGTGTTGCTCCTTGCAGGGAGGCCCCAGTATAACGAGAGCAAAATTCAAAGAGGCCTGGAAACACTGGACTGAAAAAGGAAACCACCACTGAAACACAGAACATCTCATCCCTCCCCATTTCTCCAGAGCAAAGCCAGGACTGAAACTGCCCAGGGATATTACCTGAGCAAGGCTGACAGTTCCCTGAGTTAATCTGGGATCAGGATCACTCTGACCCTGCAGGTGAGCGAGCTGAATGCAAACACAATGGGAAACTCAGGGAATTTAATGATCCCCAAAGCTTCCAAGCCAGTCCTGAAAAGGCTCCCCTGCTCCCAAAGTGTGCCAGTATCCTGGAGTCCTGCTGGGACGTGCCCAGAGCTGGGACATGATGAAAGACCGTGTCTCAGGAGCGGGGAGGACTGCTATGGTCCTGCACTAGCTCCCCTTTGGCTGCATCTGGAACATCATGGAATCACAGACTGGCTTGAGCTGGAAGTGATCTCAAAGCCAAATCTAGTTCCACCCCCTATCATGGCAGGGACACCTCCCACTATCCCAGGTTGCTCCAAACCCCGTCCAACCTGGCCTTGGACACTTCCAGGAATGGGGCAGCCACAGTTTCTCTGGGCAACCTGTGCCAGGGCCTGCCCACCCTCACAACCAAGAATCCCTTTTCAACATCTCATCCAATCCTGCCCTCTGGCAGTCTGAAGCCATTCCCCCTTGTCCTGTCACTCCAGGTCCTGGAAGGCCACAATTAGGTCACACTGGAGCCTTCTCTTCTCCAGACTGAACAATCCCAACTCTCTCAGCCCTTCCTCCCAGCGGAGTTGCTCCATTCCTCTGATCATCTTGGTGCCTCCTCTGGACTCACTCCAACAGCTCCATGTCCTTCCTGTGCTGAGCCCCCAGGGCTGGAAACAGCACTCAAATTATTAACAAAGATCTTTGACACATTTCAGAAGAACTGGAGGCTCTTCCAGAACAAGTAGAGACAGAGTCTGTAACCCAACAAGCCAAACCATAGATCTAAAAAGGAAAACTGCAACATCTAAAGGAAAGGGAATGGAATCAAGGATGCTTCATAACCTGATATGCACAGGAGGGACACACTCCTCATTCTGCTTGAAAACAAGCAAGAAATGGGACATTCTGGGAGAACTCTGAGGACATGAGCAAAGCAGGAGCAACACTTCTGGCTGCAAGAGGCACAGGACACTCACCAGTCATCACCCACATTGAAGGCATTGAGGCTCTTGGTGAAGCCCTGCATGTTGTTGGGACTCACTCTCTGCAGGAAGTCAATGTAATCCTCGGAGTGGAAGCGGCACATGTCGTGCTGGGACGCCTGGTATGGCTTGAAAACCTTACAGGGAGAAAGACTGCACTTACTTCCCATCCAAACACGTTTACTTGGGCTAGAAAAAATCTCAAACTAATACACAAGTGACCTGCACAAGTACACGAAAAACATTCCAACAGGGCTTTCTGACATTTGTGTTCTTTTGAATTCATCAGTTGTGCCATGAAACCTTTTCCTGCCCTCCTGAAGCCACAAACTCATCTCCACCCTCTCCTGACTGCAGCTGTTGCCACAAACTCTCCAATGCCTTCTCCCACAGCACATTCTCCTCCTTGGGAAAGAGCAAAACAAACCAGCCACATCCAAACCACAGCTTTTCCTTCACTGGGGGGATTATTCCCTCCTCAGTCACCAGCTTTCCACAATTTTAAGACCCTGATGTAGGCAGGGTTTCAGTTCCCCTGACAAAGTTGCCTGGAATGGGCTGATAGGTTCCAAATTATTTGGTGAAAGCTCTAAAACAGACAGAAGAATTGCATAAGTTCTGTTTCCTTTGGAAAGAAAAACGGTGAAAAATGGTCAGGGAGCTGGATGGACTGAAATTCAGGATCTTGTGACAACTCAGGCTTGCCAGTTTGGCACTTAGAGCATATACCTCAATACAGGGGAGGTTAAAAATTAATACCATGTACTTGGGAGAGGAAATTAAATTGATAGGAGATCTTTGTTGTGTCTCTAAATTTTTCTTATTTAAAGCAACCACTTTGTAAGAAAAATGGGACATGAAAATAACAGTAAGATGAACAAAGTGGCCTCCAAATGGAAATTTATCAGGAAAACTGCACCAGTGTTCCTGTTTTCTGGGCTGAGCGGGAAACCTGTTCATTTTCAGAGCCACAAAACACCTAAACAAGCCCATCTCCTTCTCTCCTGCTGTTTTCCACATGGTTGTGTAGAGTTAGGTGTTTCCATTCCGCAGGAAGGCTCCAGGAATTCAGCTGGTTCATGCAATCAAACAAGGCTAAAACCAATGGTAAAGAGACACCACAGGGAAGAAATGGCTCTCACTGGATATCCAGAGACTCTCTTGGACAACAAAAAGTAGGGATAGATGGTTCAAACACAAAGTTAGGTTAAAAACAGGCCAAAATCTTCCCCAGGCTCAGCTGCTGGCAGAAGAAACCTGCCTCTTTCCATCCTTCACCCAGTCCCAGCAATCCCACCCACCCTCCTAAGCTGGGAAAGGTGGGAAGAGGCAGACTCAGCCTGACAGGATAGCAGCCTTTTATTTGGAGGAGGCAGAGAGCAGATGATGCAACCACAACACAAAGTTAGCAGGAGTTTTTGTAGTCCCTGCTTTTATTTCTTCCTAACTTTGCCAGTCAGTGACTGTGCAGGATGAAGTTGCCTCTGAGATTTTCAGCTTCATGGAAAATACAAACCCCAGTAAAGAGTTTCAAGGCTAAAACTGTGGCCAATGTAGAACTCTGCCCACTGCTTCCCTCAGACACGGATCTGACCTTTAAAAGTGTTAGGTCTGAACATGTTTTTTTTTTCCTGTTCCTGCAAGAAAAAGCCCAGTTCCAAGGAAGTTATTTGTGGAAGTACACACACTGACTGGAAAAATGTGAAGGGGAAATTCTGCAAAGATTCCCCACACTCCAAGTGCTGCATCTCCAGCCTGGGCAACGGCCATCACGCTGGATGTGATTTTACTGGGGAATTATATTAATTAGGAAACCTTTGCTCATGTTTAAACATCGCAGATTAATTTCATATATTACATTCCTGCAACTCCCTGTCAGGAGGGTAGAACCAGATGGGGGTCATGCTCTTCTCCCCAGTAGTGACAGGACAAAAGGAAACAGCCTCAAGTTGCACCAGAGGAGGTTTAGGTTGGATATTGAGAAAATTTCTTCACTGAAAGGGTGGTCAGACATTGGAAAAGGCTGCCCAGGGCAGGGGAGGAGTTAGGGTTAGGGTTAAATCTCTGGAGGGATTTAAAAGCTGTGTGGATAAGGCACTTGGGGACATGGATTACTGGTGACCTTGGCAGTGCTGAGGGAACAGCTGGACTTGATCTCAGAAGGCTTTTCTAATCTTAATGATCCTATGACCAAGGAACTGGTCCATTTTAGCACCTTCCTTTAAAACTTGACATTGGGCTTTAGCTTTGGGACAACTGCTTTTCTATCTGCTTTCACTGAACCCACAGCTCCCAATACAGAGCAGATCTGGCACTGGAAGAGCTTGAACTCGAGCCCAGTCCAAGACCCTCAGGCACTTGCACAGTGCTGGAGACAATGACCACGTTCTGCAGCACGGTATGGGCAGGTTCAGAGCAGTTGAGATCCAGCTTTTCCCTCTGCCCCTCTTGCACTGGTTTGGCTGATCTGACTTTGCCCTAAAAAATAAAAAGCAGGAGAATTATATTGTTCCCATAGATACAGGATCTGTGCACCCTGTCCTGCCCAGACAGTGGAGATGACACTGTTCACATGGACTCATGGAATCACAAAATAGTTTGGTCTGGAAAAGTTTAGGATCATCCAGCTCCACCCTCTGCCACAGGCAGGGACACCTTCCACTGGACCAGGTTGCTCTAAGCCCCATCCAACCTGGTCTTGGACACTTCCAGGGATGGGGCATTAAGGGGAAGGAGTGGGAATATCCTACACCCCTGGCAGGTCAGAGCAATGATGGTTTGAGCCCTTCCTTCTCCTCCCCTCCCTGTCTGCCAGCTCTGCACAGTAATGGTTGTGACAGAGGCTCCTCAGCTCTTTACCAGGGCAATTCTCCGGGAAACACACTGTATATGCATGGGTGTATCCCATACAGGTACATCTATACATCCACACCAAGAAAATCCAGTGGTGGCTGGAGCTGCAGCCCCCAATATTTACTACAACATTCTAGGCACAGGCCCTTCCCAGGGCATAGCAAACAGACCACAGGCTGTGGGGACAGCAGGCAGCAGCCAGACCCAGGCCCTGGATCATAACCTGACCTGGGACTATGCCAGGCAGGAATTAAATGGTTCATCAGTCCAAAGCAGCAATCCCAGCCCAGTGATCACAGGAATCAGGAACAGAACACAAAACAAGTCGCCCCAAACCAATCAGCAGCCGCAGGTGGCACATTCTGCACATCACAATGGGCAAAACCCACCTCAAAGTGAGCAAAACTCACCTCAAAGTGGGCAGAAAGGTACAAAACTTTTACTATTCTCTACTCAGAGAAGCTGTGGATGCCCTGGAAGTGTCCAAGGCCAGGTTGGATGGGGCTTGGGGCAACTTGGGCTAGTGGAAGGTATCCCTGCCCATGGCAGGGGGTGGGACTGGATGAGCTTTCAGGTCCCTTCCAACCCAAACCATTCCATAACGCTATGATGACTCTACTCCTGCCCTGATTGTGTATCCTGAGGGATTAGATCACCTGCCCTGCATTCCTGAGAGCTTTTCACTTGCTCTGTTCCCTGAGAAAGGGCAGAAGAGTGCATAAGGACTCCTGGGAAAGGAGCATGGCTCATCCCACTTCCAGTAGGGAAAATAAAATACTTCAACAGGAGGTACCACACAACTATAGTGATATTCTCTTATCCTAAAGGCATGGAGATCCAAAACAAAATTGAGATTGAAGTTTCTTTTCTATTACCTCTCCATGCTGATCATGTTTTGGCAAGTTTAATATGTCAGATTTATGAAAGGGAAAATCCTTCTAAGAGCCAAAACTGGAGTGCCCTGGGCTGGGAGAGCTGGGTGGGCTCTGAAGGGCAGGTGGGACAAACACTGACCAGGTGCGTGAAGGATGAGTGAACCCCCCTGGGGCAATAAGGTGAGTTAGGAAGTCTTTGGAGGGCTTGTTTGCAGCTTTACTATTCCATGATCACAGTGTTCATGGAATCAGAGAACGGTTTGGGCTGGAATGGAACTTAAGGATCATCTTGTTCCTCCAAGCTCTGTCCAACCTGGCCTTGGACACTTCCAGGAATGGGGCAGCCACCTAATGGGCAACCTGTGCCAGGGCCTGCCCACCCTCACAGCCAAGAATCTCTTTCCAACATCTCATCCAACCCTGCCCTCTGGCAGTCTGAAGCCATTCCCCCTTGTCCTGTCACTCCAGGCCCTTGTCCAAAGTCCCTCTTCAGCTCTCCTGGAGCCCCTTTAGGCACTGAAATGGAGTCTAAGATCTCCCTGGAATCTTCGTTTCTCCAGGCTCAATAATCCCAATCCCAGAGCTCACTGGTCCCTCCCAGCAGGTGCTGCAGACACAGAAATGCCACACTCGGTGCCAGGGCACTGTCACAGCCCCAGGGATGGCACTGCCACACATCCCTGCCACCCAGGTGTGACCAGAGCAGTGACAACCAACAGTGGGAACCTTCAAACCAGCCCTGGTCCAGAGGGGATTCAGGACAACAGGAACGTCAGAGGCTGCTCCAAGCCTGGTCCTACTGGGGTAAGAGTGGGGCTGAAGGGGAAGCAGGGACACAGCAAAGCTGGGAACAGCTACTAACTGACAAGGGCCATGTGGGGCCCCCGAGGGCAGGGAGCAGGGCAGTGCTCAGCTTTGGCACTTCTCACAGGTGCTGAAGCCTCAAACACCCACCGTGGTGTCCTGCCCCAAACTCCCCTGTCACAAACCCCGTACCCCAAACCCCATCCCAAGCACCCAATCCTCCTGCCCCAAGCCTCTGTCCCAAACCCTCAAGCCCCCTGTCCTAAACCTCCACCCCAACACCCTGTGCAGACACCCGTATCCCAAAACCCCCTAACTCCCTGCCCCAAAACTCTGT
>WBMV01004652.1:110219-132006 GCA_013396655.1 Campylorhamphus procurvoides
TCGCCATGGCGGACAGGCCGCGCGCCGCGCTCTGGCTACGTCATCACCCCGCGACACCCGCACAGCGGCCGGGGGCGAGGCTGGAGGAGCGAGGCGTGGCTAAATTATTTGAGGGCGCGGCTAAAAGTGTGGGGCGTGGCTTCAAGACTGGGGGCGTGGCTAAAGGGCACACGAGCCTGTCTGTCTGATTGTAGGCAGTGCCGATGAATTTGGGGGCGTGGCCACTAGACGGGCGTGGCTAAGGGCTGTGGGCGGGGCTAGATGGGATGTGGGCGGGGCTAACTCGCCCCGTCCGTCCTAGTGCCCGCCCGCAGCAAGTCGGGGTTCCTCCGCGCTCCTCCCTGTTCCTCCGGGCTCGTCCCAGTCTGCACGGGGGCGTCACAGCTGCTCCCAGCCATACCCGGCTGCTCGCACGGCATCTACAGTTGGCTCCCAGTTGCCCCCAGTCGCCCCGTCACATCGAGCTGCGCCGCAGTGTCACCTCGCTTCCCGCAGCTGTCCGCAGGCAGCCCCAGCTGCATGCTTCCAGTTACTCCCAGCAGCTCCCAGTTGCCCTCTGGATTCTCTCCCATAACTCTACATCTGCTCCCCAGTCACACCCAGGTGCTCCCAGTCACACCCAGGTGCTCCCAGTCACTCCCAGGTGCTCCCAGTTACTCCCAGTAGGTCACAGTTGCCCACTGAAATCTCTTCTGTAGGTCTATGGCAGCCCTCAGTCACTCCCAGCTGTTCACCAGTTACCCATACTTGTCCCCCAGTCACTCCCAGCCTCTTCCAGTCACCCCAATATGTCCCCAGTTACTCCCACTTGTATCCAGTCAACCCCAGCCACCCCTAGTCAGTCACAGATGCTCACCAGTTGCTCCCACTTGTCTCCCAATCACATCCAACTGCCCCCTAGTCACCCCCAGCTGCTCACCAGTTATCCCCAATTGTTTCCCAGTCACTTTCAGCCTCCCCCCAGTCACTATCAGATGCTCACCAGTTACCTCCACTTATCTCCCTGTCACCCCCAGCTGCCCCCCAGTTACTCCCACTTGCTCCCAGTCACTCCCAGCTTCCCCCAGTCACCCCCAGTTGCCACTACCCACCCACTGAGGACACAGGGGAGGTGGCAGTGGGGTTCCTTTGGGGCACAGCCGCACCTTGCTGGGACTCATTTTGTTCCAGGGAGCAGTCCCCTGTCCCTGAGGGATGGGAACCCACCACCACCTGCTGCCACCCGGCCCACAGCCCTCCCAGTCTCACCCCAGCAGGGTGCAGGTCCTTCCAACCTCCAGGATTGGCAGGGAGTGGGGACAGGGGGGCACTGCCGGGCAGAAGGAGGATAAAAGCCAAGTGGGAAATTGTCATATGGAATGGGGGAAACCTGAACCTCAGCCGGAGCTGGGGAGCAACGGGGAACAAGCAAGTGCTGATTGGGAATGGTGGTAAAGGTCTGTTCCCTGTGGGCTAGAAAGAAGGAAGGATGAATGGAGCAGTGCAAAGGCTTGGAAATGGAATTAGCTACAATCGGTGCTTGGTCCTGCTGGTCTCCTGCACGATGCCTTCCCATGAGTGGGAGGCTGGGATGAAGGATGCTGTGCTGGAGGCAGACTGCCTGACCCTCCAGGGTCTCAGAGAGGAGCAGGATCCCCAAGGGACACCCCAAAAGCTGGCTGAGGATGGAGACCATGGCAGATGGGCACTGGGATGTTCCCTGGCTTCCCAGAGGATCCTGAGTAATAAACGTGAAGGAGGGAAAACCCTCGATGTGCAGCAAGGGGAACTTCCGACGTGTGGGATGAGGCTGGTGGGGCAGCAAGATGACAGTGGGATGGCATGGAATTTCAGGTGCTGTGTTGGCTGCAGATGGATGAGAGAATGTGTCAAGGTGTGATTATATCGTGGGATTATTAAATTATGCTTCTGACTGGCTCTGCCACCTCCTGTGGGAACACTGCTCCTTCTGTGTGGTTTCTGTTTAGGATGCCAGCTCCTGAGCATGGAGCAAGGATCATAGGATGGTTTGGTTGGGAGAGACCTTAAAGCTCATCTTGTTCCAACCCCCTGCCACCTTCAGAGGAGATCCAGGCCCCTGCTGGGGGCACTCAACACTGAGCCCATCACGCACCATCAGAAATAAATTGAAAGGACTTACATTTAAAAGATTTGAACGTGCGGAACAGCACGAGTATACTGGGAACTCATGGGGCACGCTGACATCTTGGTGTGACAGTTGTCCTGTCATGTCACTGCTCCACAAGCTGCTGCCACCAGATAACGCTTGTCCAGTGACACGGAGCCACCCAGGGAAGCACGTCCCAACACCCATCTGAGGGAACAGGGTGAGGAGGGGAGAAACACATCCCTGCTCCCAGCTGGGATTGCCTTGCTGGCTGACCTACCGTCTGAAAGCTGGTTGCTGCTCTGGGCATCTTCACAGGTCTTGGAGCAGAGCAAGGAAAGCACTGGAGCAGGATATTTTTAGATGCTCTTTGTGCTCAGAGAGCAAAAACACGCTGTGGTTTAACAGCCATTAGCTCCTGGGCACGTTTGGAAAGATGAAACAAGGGCTCAGGATTCAAGGAGACGTTTGACACAATGGGACGTAGCAGTTTTGCAGACATGAAGGCAATTTTTGGGCTGAGCATCACAGAGAAGACCCAAGGAGGAGCCTGCCCATGGGATTCCCAGCTCTGAGCAATCCAGCCTGTTTAGCTGCCGCGTGGACAATCAGCAGGGCTGGGGTGGCTGGTCCCCTGAGCGGGTGCATTCCCTTTGCTCGTGGGGTGATGTTTGCTCCGATGGCTGCGGAAGAGGTGTGGGAAGAGAGCAGACGAGAGGTAACATGACACCACGCTGGGATCAGAGCTGGTTGAGGGATGAGGTGACAGGGATGCTGCCGTCCCTCCACCCTCTCCTCAGCCGCTCTGTGACCTCTCTCCCCAGCAACCTTTTGATGCGGAAGCTTAAAATTTAAGGGCTTCCAGGCAACGCCATGAGAGGATTCAGGCCTGGGAAACCCCGACTGACTGATCCAGGGAGGAAGGGCAGGGTATAGTGGTGCTGGATGCTGCGGGCAGGCAGGAAGCAGGCAGCTGCCTATCCCAGAGATCCAGATGGATTGCCCTGTGTCTCAGCTCATGCTGCCTTGGTGGAGTCACACAGGATAGGGACAGGAGCTGGGATGGGGTCAGGAGGGGCCAGAGGATGCAGAGCCCAAGTTATGGATATATCAAGAGCACCCAGCCCACAGCCATATCCACACCAACGTGTCTTGGTGTGGGGCGTCAACCCATGTGGCCAGGATGGGTACAGCCAGTGTGCTTGGAAGGGAGAGCTCAGCTGTGTGGATTCATGCCTGCTATGCTGGCTGCTCTTGAGTAGAGGGGAGCCCTGAGGTCCTTTTTGGGTCACTTGCAAGGGGATGTGTGGGACAGGGCTCGTGGTCTGACCACTGAAGTGCTAACAGGATTCCCAGTGGAATGAGGACTGGGGAGCCTGGAGGAACACTGAGGCTGAGCTGGTGGAAGCAGGATGGAGACTGGGATAACACAATCCCCAGTGAGAGATTAGGAAGATAAACACTAAAAGAAACTGGGATAACCCAGCTGCAGAGCCAGGAGAGACTCTTTCTCATCCTGGTTCACCCACGGAGGCCACGATTTGTCCCCAGATAGGCTGCTGTGCCATCCTGTGCCCCTCAGCCTGTGAAAATGCTTTGACACCAGAGGTTGTGAGAAAATGGGAATCTTCCCTTGAAGTGGGCAGTGCTGAGCAGCCTGGGCTCGTTTTGTCCGGCACGGATGGAGTCTGGAAAGGGGGTGAGAGAGGCTGGGAAGGGGGTTGGGTGCAGCGATGCATTGGGTGGGCGGGAACGCCCGGGAGGAGAAAGAGCCATTTATTGTTCAGGACAGTGTGCGTGGGCACGAGAAAACAAGCTCACGATGACTGCATCCCCTCAGGGTTCTGCAGGAACCCAGACCTGCCAGTTCCCCCTCTCCAAAGAAGAAAGGGCAAGGAGTAAACTGCTTTTGAGGTTTACTTTTTGAAGTCTTCATCAGTAGATACTCATGTGATATGGCAGCCTGTTGGTCCAGGATTTTGGAGACCTCTCCTCTCCTATGGCTCAGCAATCAATGGTAGCAGGAATAAGGCTTGCAGCTTGTGGTGCTTTCCTGCCATAGATGGTGCCTCTTAGGGCCTGTCTCCCTGCCAGGACAGCAGACAGATGGGTGACACTTATCATGTGGTGACCTTATGAAGTCACAGTGATGGAGGAGGCCCCTGAGAGGTGACTTGGTCACCTGCACAGAGGGACAGGAGCCCTCAGCATGGCACAGCTGACAGCCTGGAGGGGTTGTGAGTTGTCTCATGGCAATACAGAGTGTGGTGGGATAATTCCCACAAAGGAATGGGTGTATAGATCGGTGCTCAGTTCAGCAGCAACGGAGTGGGAGGGATTTCAAGGGTTGTGTGTGCTCCTCAGGGTCTGGGTAGAGAACTGGCAGGTGGGTGAAGGACAGAGAGGAGCAAACCTCATGTGCAGTAGCAAAGGAGGGCTGAGTGAAGCCTTCCAGAGTGAGGATAATGCAGTGAAAATGAAGGTTGTGGGACCACCATACCTGGAGATTTCAAATGGCTCCTTTTTTAGGGAACAGGGAGAGATAAGGGTCCGCCACGGCTCTTTTCCCACGATCTCCTCAGTTTTGTGATCTCAGTGTGGGTGTCTGCACCTCCGTACCTCAGCATATGCTGGTGTGGGACCTGTACTGGTCTTACTGAGCCCCACTTCCACCCCTCTCCCTCCCATCGCCAGGGCTCAGTGCTCTAAAAATCACGGAAAGGAGGGTGCTAGGGGAATTCGGGGCTGGCACGCGTGCGGGTGAGGCTTATTCACCCCGGGGCGGGCAGCAGCTTGGCAGCGCTAGCTTCCCTGAGCAGCACTCCTGCTCGTCCTGCTGCAGCCGCCGGCATTTCCCCGAGATCCACTCCGCGCCTTCATCCTCTGAAACCTCTTCAGAGAGATTTTTTTCTGGGATCGGGACAGACGGGCGCTCTTGTGGCAGAGAGCGACAGAGAGCGGCAGCCAGAAGCAGCTGGCTCCTTCCCGGGGAAGGCAGGCAGGGAGCCGGGAGCGGGGAGCTGGGAGCCGGAGGCCGGAGGATGCTCGCCGCGGTCCCCAGCCGCGGGGATGCGGGGTTGCTAGGAGGCAGGTGAAGGTGAAGGTGAAGAGGAGAGCGCTGCGGAAGACCGCAGGCCCAGGTACCGCCGCAGAGGGGCTAGGGGGGCAGCCGAGGGGGACTCTCCGTGTGCTAGGAATCGGAGCCGGCGAGTGGGAATGCGAGCGCTGAGCCCTCGGGAAGGGAGCCCGGAGCGCCCGGGGAAGCCGGGGCGGAGGGAGCCGGCTCGGTTCTGTGGGAGGACGATGCGGGAGCTGCCGGCAGCTCGGCCCTCCGCCAGCCCNGGCCCTCGGCGGTGAGTAGCGAGGGCTGCGGGAGCAGCGGCGCGGCGCGGGAGGATGCTCAGCCATCCTCCGGCAAGGGCGAGCGGGGAGATGCCGCCCGCCGCAGAGCCCCGAGCAGGCCGGGACACCGGTGCCCTTGGGAAGCCGCCGGCAAGGGCCGAGGGAGCGCCGCATCCCGGGACCGGCGGGCCTGCGGGGATGCTGCCGCCGCCGCTGCCCTTGGGATGCCTCTTGCCGGGTGTGTGCGGGGCAGCGGTGTCCTTGGGAGACCGCGCCGAGACACCTCCAGCTTGTCCTCCCCGGGCCCTGCACCATGCTGGACCTTGTGGGAGGAGCCCACCCCAAACTGGGAGCTGGCTCTTGCCCGACAGGAGGAAGAGGAGGATGGGCACAGGGAGCCTCCTGGGGGTGAGCACCGGGGGCTCTGAGCTGCCTTCCCCCTTCTCCTAGGTCCGCATGTCAGACCAGAACAGCACTGACGATGGGGAGTCAGACCCCCAGCACAGCCTATCTATGGTTTTCCTCCTTGTCCTCGTCTTCTTCATCATGGGGCTGGTGGGTTTCCTGATCTGCCATGTCCTGAAGAAGAAGGGTTACCGGTGCCGGACTTTCCGGGACGATCTTGACCCAGATAACAAAGATGTGCTGGCGGAGCTCCAGGACAGTGAGTGCTGGGGCCACGGGGCTCAGTGGGGGCTTGGGGTCTGCCTTTCATCCAGCAGGGACTGGTGCTCCCTATACATACTTCTGGGATGTGGGATGGGACTGGGAGAGTTACCTGTGACGTGTAGCTGGGTTGGGAAAAAGGGATGGTGAGACCAGCACAGTGTTCCCTGGAGATAGGGAGTGTGTGACTTGGGGATCCCTCTGATCTGCCAGCTCCACAATCTGATGAAGGCTGGCGGTGACAGGGAGGTGGGAAACAGTGTCTGGCTCTTCCCAAAGGACCATTATCAGCAAAAGGTAATGCTGATGGGCCTATGGAATTCTCAGTTCCTGAATTAAAATCCACATCCCCAAGCAGGGGCACAAGATGTCCCCTCTGCCCCTTTGGCATTAGGAGGTCTGGCATGAGGCCAGCATTGTATTGGTTGTGTCTTCTAATCCCTGCTGTGTTCATGCAGGCCAGAGGAATAAGGGTATTTCCTTGATGTCCATGCTAGAAGGGGACCTTTAGGGATTTTTTCCCATCACTTCAGGCCATAAGTTGCTCTTGGGTGGCTGGATTGGGAAGTCACTGCAGCATCGAGCGTGGGTGCAAAGTAGAGCCTGGCCCAAGCAAGCTCTGTCGTTTGGTGGTTTCATGAGTCTCTGTTGAAATGGGGAAGACACATTCCTTCAGCTGCTTCCTTAGCTGGAAACAGCCACATGGTGCTACATAACTCCTCCAGCTTCCATGTGCTATCAGCAGTGCTTGGGAAGATCAGCACCTCCTGATGCCATTTCTTGTGCACAGGAGGGGAATGTGGCTCCTCCAGCTCACCCATGGATGCAGCAAGAGCTTCCAGGTGTCCATGGATATGCTTCTCTGGCTTTAATGACTTGGCTGTACATGACATGGAGACAGTGTCTGAACCTTCCAGGGTGGGCTTTGACCTCTGGAGATACCACAGCACAGGGAAACAACTCCATGGGCTTCCGGGACTATGGTGGCAGCCTGGGACCATGCCCTTTGAGGCAGCTGCCTGGCAGACCTCAGCTCCAAAGAGCTTACAGGTACACCTAACACAGCAGACTGTGCTGAAGGTCCATCCATCCACCCAGGCCTCCTGCCTCCAACAGTGTTTGAAAGCAGGTTGTAATGAATGTTGGGATTGAATTCCACAGGCAGAGCAAGCACCAGCCAAGTTTCCCCTCTTTTAAGCTTCTAACAGTGTGCAGCTCTGGGACATTCTCCGTAAGAAATATTTTTTTTCCTGTGTTTAACAGGCCCCAGTGGGTTTATTTTATGTGAACATGCCTTGCTTACCCTTGGAGACTTGAGCAATTCCAGCATCCAGGGGCTCCACGGCTGGATTGTCCCCACAAGGGGCCTCCTCTTTCAGCTTTTTGGAACTTGCTTCTCACTCATTTCTCCAGATGCTCCCCAGTTTTGAAGGAGCAACACGACTCCCCCCTCCCTGTACAAATATCTGCTGACTCAGCCATTTCCTTCCCAGGTTGAGGGATCTGGTGTTCCCCAGTGGCTTCCCAGCATGATGAGGAACTCAAGGCTTCTCCAATCTCTCTGTGGACATGGCTGCTTCTGGGAGGGAACCATGAGCAGAGCCTCTGGATCCTAGCCCTCAGTGTCACATTGTTTCTTTTCAGATGAAGAGGAAGAGCTGAATGAGGACACCGTGGAGAAGATTGTGAGATGCATCATACAAAATGAAGGTGAGCATGTCCATGGGCCAGCCTGGAGATGTGCTGACCACTTTGTCTGACACATTCCTGTTTTCCTCTCTCTTCAGCAAATGCAGAGGCTCTCAAGGAGATGCTGGGGGAAAATGAAGGGGACATCCCAGTGCCAGTGAGGTGAGGGAAGCCAATAGCAGCTTGTGGCTGATGCAGAGCTGGGGAGAAGCAGCCTTTGGGTATCTCTTTGGTCTGGAGACTGCAGCCACTCCCTTTCCAGCTGTTACAAAGCATATTTCCAACAAGAAGTCCTGCTCCCATGGGGGTCTTGAGGAGTGCTTCACCCCACTGGCAAGGGGAATAGCTCTTCCTCATTCCTGTCCTCAGTGGAGGTCCTTTCCAGAGCCGCTGCTCCCAGGGCTTGCTGCAGTGGGATTGCACCAAGGTTGGGATGTCTCCTGCAGAGAACATAATGTGTCATGTCCTTCTCCTGTTGCAGCCTTTGTCCCCACAGCCAGGATGGGGGCCAACCACATCACCACACAGTGCACCTGGGCTCCACACAGGCCCCCTGCATCCATTGCAGCCGGAGGAAGAGGCACCCACTGCAGCGGCAAGGACGGTCCAAGGAGGGCAAAAGCAGGATGCATCCCGGAGAGACCACTGTCTTCTCAGTGGGCAGGTACTTAAATGAGCTATGCCGGCCATGGTCCTGACGGAACAAGCAACATGGGGTCTCCTCAGTCCCCTGGTTCCTTTCCCCTGCCCCACCTGCTCCAGGCTGGGCTACCTCTTTCTCTTCCCCATTGAGATGCCTCAGGAGCAGCTCTGCAGCTGGAAGTCCCAAGGACCCAGGTGTCTCTTGCACCTGGAAATGCCTGTGGTATGTGGCGGGCTGTGATGTACCAGTGGCTTCCATCCTTCTCCAGGAAGGTGACTCAAGCCTGGGTTTTCCTGCTGAGTCAGTGCTGGGCACGGCCCCAGGTCTGTGCCCTTGAGTCTGCTGTCCTACCTACATACAAGCAGGGCTCTTGCTGCTCAACTGGGGGCTTTAGGGACCTCATCAGGAGAGGGAGGAGGGGACAGTATGTCCCAGGGGCAAGTTGCCTCCTACCACCATCAGAGTGAAAGAACGGCTGTGCTGCTCCAGGTCATTGCCTCCAATGGTATCTGTAATTAGATGACACAGCAGGAATATAAGAATAGGGGAGTGTTCTTGATACTTCCCACAAATAATTCTCCAGTCCCCACCTGGTCTCACCTCAAGGGACTTCCTGAGCATCCTGTGGTCTCTGTGTAGTCAGCAACATGTAGGACAGTCTCTAGGCTTGCCCAGGTTGCCTGATGTCCCAGCAGAAAGGCTTGGAAAAGTCTTCCAGGGCTCAGCTCCCCAAAATTGTGGTGACTGGGGCAGGGTGACAATTAGCTGCCAGTCGTTGGATAGCCACCATGGTAAGGCACTAAGGTCTGTCGTACTGAAATCCTACAACATGACTTCATCCAGGGCCTGAACCCTGATGAAGCTGCATGTTGTGATCTAGAGAGACGGTCCTTTCATGGGAATGCTAAGCCAGAGTGGGCATGGAATCACTGAATGGTTTGGGTTGGAAGGGACCTCAAAGCTCATCTCATTCCACCCCCTTCCATGGGCAGAAACACCTTCCACTAGACCAGGTTGCTCAAAGCCCCATCCAACCTGGCCTTGGACAATTCCAGGTACGAGGCAGCCACAACTTCTCTGGGCAACTTGTGCCAGGGCTTCTCCATCCTCACAGGGAAGAATTTCTTCCCAATATGCCATCTAACCCACCCTCTGGCAGTGGGAAGCCATTCCTCCTGATCCTGTCACTGGGATTTTTCCACCATCTGAGCCAGGAGCCTCAGTAGGGAGGTACTGCGGCTTTATGGGGAGCAGGAGAATGGGGGACACATGCCAGTCCTCCCCATGATGAAACCTCAGATCACATCTTCTGGAGACTGACAGCTCCTGATGTCCGCTAAGCCAGATCTCTGCACAGATGTATATTCATGGCTAGTTCATTCCCTGGCTGGTGTCCAGCCCCATCCTCTCCTCTGTATCCTTTGTCCATGCTCTTCCCAGTCTCCTCTCACTCACCTCTGAGTGCCAGAGAAGTCGGGCTCCTTTCCTAAAGGCAGCTTCCTTCAAATTTTGGGTTTCTCTCCTTATCTCTGTTAATATCCCATGTCACACCATTCTTCTCCACAGGACAGTCATCCCATTTCTCCAAGGCTGTATTTTAAATCCTGAATCTCCTTGGTACAAGGTCCCTTTACTAAGGGACCTATGTGCCCATGAGGTACAGAACCACCTCCAAATTCCATTTCTTGTTTCCAAGCTGGCCCTGTCTCTTCCAAATCTTGGATGACTTTCCCAGGACTGCCCTTGCTGTGTCTTATTTATGACAAATATCTTGATTACATGAAATACTTTGACTCAAGACTAGCCCTACATAAAACAGTTTCTTTAACCCATCTCTTGAGTTAAAGACCCACCCTCAGGTCCTGTTATCTTTTATTTTTGTGGAGGTTTTTTTTGCCTTGGGCACAGTGGCTGAGAGTCCAGCCTCCTCCTGCATGAACTGTCTCTGGCAGACACATGGTCATGGCTGAGGGACTGGAAAGGATGAGAACTGTGAAGGTCCACCAAGATCATCTGGGACTGGAACATGTGGCATGGGAGGATTTTTTAGCCTGAAGAATTATAAAGGGAGGATCTAATAGTTCTCTCTACCCAAAGGGTGGACAGAGTTTAAATGAAGATGGAACAAGACTCCTCTCAGACATGCGCTGGGAGGGGCAAGAGGCAATGGCCATAAATTGCAACAAGAGAAATCCAGAAAAGACCTAAGGAAAAACTGTTTTGCCATTAAGTGCAGACCTGGGGCAGGGCCCTGAGTGGAGGGATCTCAGCCTTCGGAGATTCCCAAAACCTGACTGGATGGGGCTCTCAGCAAACTGATTAAGGGTGGGAGATAGGCCAGTTTTGAGCAGGGGGCTGGACTGAAGACCTGAAGGCTTTTTGCACCTAAATTATTCAGTACTTCTATGGCAATCAGGGGTATACAATCTGTATTCTCATATCATAGAATGATTTACCATTTATCTCAGGGCTTCCCCTAAACCAGTTGCTATCAGTGCCAGAGCTTGTCCACCAGAGCATCTGAATCTGACTGTCCTCAGCCCAATCAGCCACAGTGTGTCACATCCTACTGAATCAAAAGCCTCAGTGATGCTGACGAGGCAGCCCGCCCATGCTCTCTGCCTTTCCCTCACCAGCCACAGGTTGGTTACATTACCTCATGTCCTCTCCAGTCCAAACCCTTCCTGCTCTTTGAATCCATTCCTGGCTCTTCCAGGCTGACATTGCTTAATGGCATTGCCAAGAAATGATCCTGCCACTCATGTCTCCTCCCAGCCCTTCTTTGGGACCAGAACATTCTTTGTTCTTTACAAATTGCAGCACTGGTGTCTTGTCTCCAAGGACAGAAAAGTCTCTCCTGGACAGACCTGCAAGGTCACATTTGCTGCTGCTTGGCCTGACCTGAGCAGACCTGTGGTACCTTGTCTGGAGCTGGAGCATTTCTCTTCTTGATCTTTCCAATCCTGAGCAGCATTTCTGACCATGCTGATGTGTCTGTGCTGTCCGTATCCTAGTCCTCAGCCTGTTGGTGGTCTCCTGGTGGTCTCTGCCATCTCACCTGGCATCTGTTCTTGACTCTCAGACCTCTCTACTTCGTCCTTCAGAACTGCTGTGCTGCAATGCACTTGACCCATGGGTCTTGCTCTTCTTTCAACCCCAGCAGTGTTTGAACTTTGCTGCTGGAGTTGTGTTTTGCCCTGGTGCTGACTCACAGCTGAACCTCAGCATATGCAGGACCATCAGCAGTTTCTCCATTGTGATCCAAACACAAGAAGAGCACGTATGGCTGAGTCATGGGCTGCAGGAGATCTCTGTGGTGGGATTGGCATGCTCTGGCTGGTGGACACCAGCTCGCCATGGAAGAGATTTCTTATCTGCTGGTCCAGCAGTGGCTGGCAGTGCTTGTGAGGAGTCACAGTGTGAGTCACAATCAGCTCACTCACAATTCAGTTTAGGCTTTGCCTACACTTCACCTCTTACAAGCTGAGGGAGTTGTGGTTGTTCAGCCTGAAGAAGGCTCTAGGAAGACCTGAGGGGCTCCAAGAAAGCTGCAGAGGGACTTTGGACAGGGGACTGGAGTGACAGAACAAGGGGAAATGGCTTCCCACTGCCAGAGGACGGGGTTAGATGGGATATTAGGGAGAAATTATTGGCTGTGAGGGTGGTAAGGCCCTGGCACATGTTACCCAGAGAAGCTGTGGCTGCACCTGGATCCCTGGGAGTGTCCAAGGCCAGGCTGGACTGAGCTTGGAGCAACCTGGTCCAGTGGAAGGTGTCCCTGCCCATGGCAGTGAGTGGAATGAGATGTCTTTAAGGACACTTCAAACCCAAAACATTCTATGATCCCTAACTTTTCTGTTCTCCTCATGTGCAGTATTGCACCACCTCTGATTATAAGCACACCCCTTGAGGGTGTCAGACCAGCTTCTGCAGCTGTTCTCCTGCCCACCTGGCAGCTCCGTGCTGATACCTGGCCATAGTGGAACCTTGGTGAACCACCCAGGTACTATCCATCACTCCAGGAGATGGTGCAAAATGTGCTCTGGCAAATTTTAGCTCAACAACTCCTTCTGCCTTTGATCCCTGTTCCCAAATCACTGCCAAAACCTGTCCCTGCCTTTGCTTAGGGCACACTGAGGTCCAGGTTGTGTTTCCAAGCATTTCTAGCAGCTGTGATCCATCTTTCTGCCTGGAGGACAAGCTGGCAGGGTCTGCACCAGCCAACATCTGGATTGGACTTTTCATCCTTCTCTTTCTATTTGTTTTGCTAAAAATGCAATGAAAAAATGAGTTAAGTCAGTGGGGGCATGACTAGAGCAGGGGTGGGGTGGTGCTGCATGGGTCTGAAACGCTGAAGGTCATGGTAAAGAGAGGAGATCCGAGGCTGGACGTACAGGCAAGCTGGGAATACAGCTGTGGGAGAGGAGGGAAAGGATTTTGACCGGTCCTGCCCCCATTCCAGGTTTCGCGTCACACACATCGGGAAGAAACCCACCCTCCACGAGCAGCAGGACAGTCCCCTGCCCGACGGCAGTCGGGAGCTGAGCACGGAGGAGCTGGAGCACAGCAGCGACCGCCTCCAGCGGGAGCGGGCCCTCAATGGGACTGTCCCAACGGGGGGCCTGCAGAACGGAGACATCCAGAGTGGCAAAGGTGGGGAGCAGATCCTCTCCGCCACCCCAGCCCCGAACACACCAGCCAGCTCCGGCACTCGCGACAGCCGACGGGCGGGCACGGGCTCCCGCAGGGCAGGCTCGCTGCAGGATGCTGGCACTGCTCCGGGGAGCGGCAGCCGCCAGAGGAGGCTCCTGAGCCATCCGGCGCTGGGAGGGTCGAGTCCCAGCATCCCGGGAGAGCTGGCGCGGGAAGGAGCCAGCATCTGCCTGGAGGAGATCGGACTGGGGTCGGCAGACGAAGTGTCGGATATTCACGGGAGCCTGAGTCTGCACGAACAGGCCGAGGAGTTGGGAAGAGATGACAGCAGCAGGCAACAGCCTGGAGTGGAGGATGAGGAGCAGCAGGTATGTTCCTCCTCTTTCTGGTCCCCGTGTGGTGCCCTGAGCTGGAGGGGGATTGCTTTTCCCCACCCATTTTCTGATGTCCGGGCGATGCAGTCACCATGACAGGTCCCACCTGTGCTTCAAGGGGAATGGGAGATGCTGCAGACCCAGCTGCTTCTTGGGCACGGGATGTTTTCTTCGTGGTTGAGCCCTTTGGGGATGTCCATAGGAAAACTGACTTGGCAGAGCTTCACTGCTGCACATGGTCTCCCCAAAACGCAGCCTCAACAGGGCTCAGCGTGGCCAGCAGTGAACAGGCAGGGACAGATGTCTCTAGGAGCCTTTTTTGCCCTGAAGTCTAGGGAATTGTGAAGCCAAATGGCCATTGCTTGGTTGTTTTTCCCTGCTCCAGTGAAGCTGTGCTCAGAGAGGAGTGGAGCTCACTCTGCTTGGAGCTCCCACCACCCTGGTATCTCCCAACTTTCCCACCCAACCACCTTGCTGGAGGAGCCAGAGAGCTCCAGGATGATGAAATGGTTTGTTTGGCCATTGGTGGGCCCCAATTTGGGGCATTTGCTCCCTGAAACTGCCCTGAATCTTATCACTGAGCAAATTAGGCTGGTGGTGGTGGAAACAGACACCCAGCATTTCACTCATGCACTCACATACTCATACATGGTTCTGCAGTTGGGGTAAGATGATTTTCATGGAAGGGAGCTGGGGAGACACCCCTGGTGTGATATCAGCAACCCCAAGAACTGGCCTTGACTGAACCCCCAAAGCCAGCAGGAGGGCACACATTGGAAAGCCCTTGGAAGAAAAAGGAAGCCAAACATCTGGGTAAAATTTCTGGCATGTTTCAAAGCCAGGGAGATCCCCTGGGCTGGCTCTGCTGGAGTTCTGTGGGCATGGCACATGCCAGCAGCTCTTGGCATGGGCTGGGATGGGGTAGGACTGGGAGAGCCCTGGGAAAAGTGCCTGGCTGGATGCTGACTAAGGAAAAAGCAGGATCACGCTGTTTACTGTTTCCCTCTTTGCCTTCTGGTGGCCAGGTTAGGATGTTTGAGCTGTTTTGTAGGGAAGGGCAGCCAGGCAGGACAGAGCTGATGGGCTGCAGCCCTTCTCCAGAGACCTGGTGACAGACCCTTCCGTGACTCACTATGCCTTTGGTGATGGCTGTGGTCCACGTGATCACTGGGGAAGCAATTACATGCAGGGCAAACCTAGGGACATGGTGATCTGTCCCCTCTGCAGCTCCAGGCTCTTGCCTAGGACCCTGCATGTGGGGTTGAGGTGCTCCAGGACATGGAGTTCCAGAACAGTGATGGGACTTTCCTGGGATAATTGTCACCAAGACCTGTCACTACCCCATCTCCCCCATCCCCTCAGTCCCAGTCAGGGCCACCACAAGGGTTATTGGCTGCTGTTTATCACGTCCTGCAGGTGATGGGAAAGGGCAGAAATGGTTTGTGGGCTGTAGTTGCTCCTGAAGACTCACTGGGGTTCTGTCCACTGGCCCAGGGGTAACTGCTGTGGCCAAGAGAGACCTGGTCCTCACCCCACATCCTTCTCCTGCTGACATCCCTCCTCATCCACATCTTTCCTCCACCCCACAGGAGCCCAGTGCTGCAGTGAAGGACCGAAGACCGACAGTGTGATGTGAGTGCTTCATCCCCTGTCCCTGGGGCAATGGCTGGGCTGGGGTGGGAGGACACTCTCAGTGTACGTGCCTTGGTGGGTCACATTCTGGTGACAGAGCTAGAGAGAGGCTGAACCCCTTCTCCAGGGGGATTGGCTCCCAGTGTACCAGCTCCTGCATGGGCAGGACCACATGTCCAGCCACAGGCAGTGATGCCATTGGGCAGACACAGGTCCGGGATGGCCCATTTGTGGGTGGATGGGGGGGTGCTGTGGTGGTGGGGACAAGCCCTATGATGCCCCTCTCCCCACAGCTCCTCTCCACTCCCGGCTGGAGCGTGGACAGGAGGCATGCAGCCCAGGGGGCTCTGCCGTGAGGCAGCCATGGGGCAGCTGGCCCCAGCCCTGGGCGGGCAGCTACGCGCTTGGCATGGCCAGAGCGACACGCTGGCGTTACCGACAACCGCACTGGGCGCCAGACCTCATCCCATTGGCAATAGGTACCCGAGTCCCACCCACTGCACCTGCCCCGGAGAGCCCCCCTGGGGGCTGTGGGGCAAGGCAGGGGCAGGACAGTACCCAGCCCCCACTGTGCACCCAGCCCCTGCAGCCCCCCAGCTCCGGGGCAAGAATCGGAGGGGGGGCTGCAGAGAGGGCCGGGGATGGAGGCAGCAGCTGGAGCCCGCCCGGGTGGAGGGCAGCACCCCCCCACCCACCCGGCACATTCACTGCAGAGCACAGCCCCCACCGGGCACCCCGGCCACGCAGAGTGGGCACAGGCACAAATCCTTCACCGGCGAGAGATCCTGCTGGTCCCCAGGAGATGCTGGCAGAGACAGGAGCTTCCAGTCCCATCCCAGTACAGGAGGGGCCGGAGCCTGTCCCGGGGGCAGGACCACCCCCTGGCCAGGCCAGCAGGCAGCCCTGGTGCCCGTGTGTGCTTTGGTGTGTAACCGCACTGTACATAGACAAGCTACAACCATTAAAGCTGCTGAACCCCTGGCCAGAGACAACTGGATTTATTTTGAACAGTCCCCCCCGTACAGTCCTGCCTGTGGGGGGCTGGCAGGGTTCAGGGATGAGCCCTCCCCCAGGAATGAGGGCTGTGCTGGCGGTGCACAGGTGATGCCAGGCAGAAAGGGCAGAGGCAAGAAGTGGGTGAGATGGGGCCTGGCTGTGGCATGGAGCACCCCAAAAAAGGGATAGCCAGGGTTCCCGGTGCTGTTCTGGGATGGAACTCTGCAAGCGGCACTGGGTAGGATGTAGCCCCTGGAGAGACCAGCTTGGGGCACGGGGCAGTGCCAGGGACAGCACCCTGTAGTGGTTTGCTCAGGCAAAGCTTTTTGGGGGGCAGAGAGGGACAGGGGGAATCCTCAGGGTCAGCTGAAGTGCAGCTCAGGGTTGGGCTCGGGGGCTCTGCTGGGTGGTGGGGGAGGCGCACGGAGCTGCGGAGAGAGGAGAAGCAGTGCCTACATGCTGCAGCCACTCATCCCCCTTAAGACCCCCCCAGAGCACCCAGGTGGCACCATCCCCCCATTATGGGAGGGCTGGGGGCAGGTTTGGGAGGCCCAGCATCACTGTGACAGGGCTTACCGGCCGGAGTCGGGTGGCTGCCAGGTCTGGAGAGCTCTGCCCACTGCCCGTGCCATCCTGCTGGCATCCTGGAAGGGCCTAGCAGCTCAGTCTGGCTTTTTGGGTCCCCCAAGCCCACCCTCAACCCTCCCTCCAGAACTCACCTCCCACTGATGTCTCAGAAGCAGGGCTGGGGGCCAGGCTGGCCCCAGGTGTGAGGCCAGGAGGGGAGAAGGGTGGAGGAGATGGTGATGGCAGCTCCTGGGAAGACACAACCAAGAGAGATGGGAAGGGGGTCTTTTCCCCCAGCAGTCACAGAACATAGGGAATGCCCCATGCCGAGGGGACACAAAGACCCTCCTGCCACTGACCTGCCCGGCCACCCCTCGGGCTCCAGTGAGTTCCTCCACCACCAAGGAGGGGAAGACGCCGATGCGGCCGTCGAAGTCCCCGGTCCAGAAACCATCGTCCACCTCGCCAGCAGCGCGGGGCAGCACACGGATGATGGCCCCCTCGGGAAAGCTCAGCTCCTCGGGGCTCTGCCCCTCATAGTCGTACAGAGCTCGTACCAGCCAGGCTGTGGGGGTGATGAGGAGGGGGCTCAGCACCTTCTAGGGTCCTATCCCACTCCCCGGGGTGGAGGTGATGCCCCAGCACCTACCTCCAGGCTCCAGCACCAGTTCTGCAGCCATGATGCTGGAGAGCTGGCGGTGCAATGCAGAGGGTCCTGGAGGGCCGAGCCCAGCCCCTAACTCACACCCCAGGCACAGCAGGTACTTTTCAGGGACGTAGCCAATCTGGCCTGCCTTGTTCCGAGCCTGAGGGAGCAGAAACCATGTGACCATCCCAGCCCACAGACAGGGAACAGCCTGGGAACCTCCAAAAGGTGTCCCCCAGCTGAGGGGGCTCAGCCTGCTCCCACCTTCACCCACTCCTCTGCGTCCCCATCCTCGATGACCTCCAGCTCCTCGCCCTGGGTGATGGACAGCTCATCTGCCTGGCAGCCCTACAGGGCACAGAGACAAAGTTGCAGGGATACTGAGGTGCAATCCCTGGGCAGGCAGGGTGAGGGACAGGCAGCTGAGGCCATACCTGGTAGCCAAAGATCACCCGGCAGGTGTATGGGTAGGTGCGAGCAGCAGGACCAGGCTCATCGTCCCCGTCTGGCTCGTCACTGTCCTCGTAGTCATCAAACTCAGCTGGGTCCAGCCCCGTGGGTGTCTCCTCACCTGTCCCCACCATGGCCCCTGCCAGCCAGGCATCCACATCCAGCCCTGCTGCCCGCAGCAGTGCCAGCCGTGCCTCAGCCTTCACTCGGCTGACCTGGGGATACCCACAGTGTCAGGGTCAAAGGGGACACCCACGGGGTGGTAACCCAACCCCATTGCCTCCATCACCAGCCTGATGGCCATGGTGGCAGACCATCCCCAGGCACACTTCCCAGTGCAGCATCCCAGCCACCCTGGGGGTGACAGACCTTTCTGGGGGACCCACCTCCGCCTTCCGGATGTTTTCCCTGGCTTCTTCCATCTGCCGCTCTGCGGCAGCCGCCTCCCCCTCTGGCACCTGCTGCCGCCTGGCCTCCAACCGCTGCAGCATCTGGCAGGGCACCCGCAGGTCAGAGGGTGGTGGGAGCTGATGAGGGGCTGGAAAAGCCCCTCCTTCAGCCTCCTGTCCTGTTCCACGGGGCAGGAGAACACCCACCTCCTCACTGTGTGCCTTGTTTTTGTGGTCCCGGGCCACACGTGTGGCCCAGCGCCGAGCCTCCTTCTCCAGGCTGGCCCCGTCATCCCCCGGTGGCAGCAGGCACACCTGGCAAGGACACGGGGGTGAGAAGGGCTTGGCTGTGCAGACCCACATTGCTATAATGTGTGTATGCCCCCCACCTACCTCCTCCACCCTGGTGAGCTGGAAGCGCTGCTCAGGGGCCAGGGAGAATGCGGGGTGGTCCTGCAGGAAGAGGAGGAGGTCCTGCTCCCGACACACCTGCAGCAGGGGAACGGTGTGGAGCCAGGGGGCTCACCTGTCCCCTTCTGTCCCACCCAGCTCCCAGGACAGTGCCTTTACCCGCGCGGATGCCTCTGCAACGCCCTGGAACCAGTCTTGTGTGGCCCGGCAGGTCTCCACCTCTGTCCGGCTGGCGGCCGACAAGTGCTCCCGGAGCCGCTCATAGAGGTCCCCATCCAGTGCCTGGGGGGAAGCCAGTGGGAACCCCCCCAGCATTGCCTGGAGTATCCCTGACCTGCCTAGTGCAGCCAACCCTGTGCCAGCAGGACCCTTCCTGCTGCCCCCCTCACAACAGCCCTGGGGAGATGCTCCTTGTTGGACCACAGGAAGGTGGCACGGGGTGGTCTGGGTAGCTCTTACCTGCATGGCCGCGGGCAGCTCCACATGCTGGTAATGCTCCAGGTGGGCAGTGGCAGAGACCAGGGCAAAGCTGTACTCGTTCTGCACTCCTGCCAGCTGCCTCGAGTGCTCGGCCAGCCGTGCTGAGAACTACAGGGATGGGAAGAGCAGCATTTGGTGATGGTGTGGGGGTCTTGTCTCATGTCCCCCCACATCCACCTGCCTGGACACCCCACCAGCCCCCCACGCTGCTGACCTTGGCACTGAGCTTTTGCAGACTGGCCTTGGTGTGAAATATCCGCCGGTCACTCTTCCGGAGGCTGGGGAGGATGGGAGAGGGGTATGAGACCACCATGCAGCCACAGCAGCCCCCCCGTTGTCCACCCACCACTCACCGAGCCTCCACATCGGCCGCCTTGTCCTTGGCCACCTCACTGCTCCTCTGGAGGTGGGTGAACTGCTTCTTCGCCTTGTCCAGCTCCTTCACCGACTCCAGCAGCTCTGCCTGCACCTTCTGCAGTCGCTCCATGCCCTGCAGGGAACGTCAGCCGGGGAGGGGACAGTTGTCCCCACTACCCCAGCACAGGGGACACGGCCTCGTCCTGATACCTTCTTGAGTATCCTCTCCTTGGAGAGGCGGGCGGTGCGGGTGGCCTCGGCAGCCAGGGCACGGTAGCTCTCTGATGCGGTGACACGGACCTGTCCTGCATGTGCTGTCCCCTCAATAACACCCTTCCAGACAGCAGCCACACTCCTGCAGGCACAGGGTTAACACAGGGCAGGGTACTCCCTGCCCCACTGCCAGCTTTTGGGGTTGCCCAGCAGGACAGACAGCACCCCCAGCCCTGGTGGACCCCTCCGAGTCAGACACCACACCCTTGGGGACATCCCACCCAGGGCTGCATGCCTGGTATGGCATCTGGTTGGCATTAGGCATTTTCCAGCCGGAAGGGCCATGGGTAGGCATAGCCAGCCCCAGACCCTTGTCCCGTTGCTGTCCCTGTCCCTACCTTGAGTCACTGGCCTCACCGCGGCCCCGCTGCCAGTCCCTCTTCACAAACTGGCTTGCCAGTCTCTGCAGTGCCTGTGGACAGACCCAGCATCACCAACACTCCGAAACCCCGCTGACCATCCTAGCACCCCACTGTCCTGCTCTGGGCCCGAAACTGGGGTCCCCCACACTGGCTGTCCACCTCATGAGCCCAGGGACACACACGTTCCCCCAGAACAGGAACACCTCCCACAGTGGATTGGTGTTAGCAGGCATCCCATCATGCTCACCCTGTGAGAAAACCCTTTTGGGGAGCAGCCACCACCAGGCGAAGACCACCCTGCTGTGGCTTTTGGACAAAGGCTGTGGCAAGGGGACACCAGGGAGGGACACTGGTTACAGACACAGAGCAGAGGAGGCCCCAGCAAAGCCAAGCACACAGAGAACCCAACTCTGGGAGGACAGTCCCCTCCAACCTCAGAGAGGTGAGGGAGTGGGGTAGAACTGTGCCTGACTGCAGGAAAAGGGGACACAATTGCTCTGCAGTATGTCCCCATGGGATGCTGCGGGGACAACTCACAACAAAACGAAGCTCTGACATTTCAGAGCAGTGCCCTGCAATGACCCAGCAGACAGCAGAGCCCAGCAGTTTCCTTCCCCTGCAAGGTTTTCCCTCCAGGCTCCCAAAACACCCGCGGCTGGGGTCATGCTGTGCTCCGCAGAGCCCCCAGCACGTGCTTGAATGTGGTCAGGGTACCCCTAGCAAGGGAGATGCTAAGTCCATCTGCCACCAGGGTCAGCACGAGGCTGCCAAGCTTCGATAATTTCTGAGGCTGCCCACTGCCTGCACGGGGCCATGCCCAGCTCTGGACACCCCACGAAGGCAGGATGAGGCCCAGAGCTCCCCAGGACATTAGTGCTGAATCTGGCGGCTCCTCCTCCTTACCTGCCCATACTCCCTGTCAATGGCAGCCCTCTGCTTGCTGTAGGACCTGCAGGGAGAAGGGACACAGGGCAGGCAAGGACACACAGGGCAGGAACAGGCCATTCCTGCCATTCCCCCTGCCACCACCTCCCTCACATCACCCTCTTCCACCAATCCACACTAAGATGTCCCCATCAAGCCACCCCAGCAGGTGATGGAGCCCATGACCTCGAGGTGACAGGTTCAAGGTGAGCTATGCCCAGTCCCTGGCCCAGCCGTGGGATGAGCTGCCTGGTCTCAGCTCAGGGACACACACACCGGTGGGATGAGCTGCCCGGTCTCAGCTCCGCGGGAAGTGTCACACACACACGTGGGGCCGTACCTGATGTCCTCCAGCAGCTCGGCATCCCGCTGCTGCTTGCTCTGCAGGCCCGAGAGCTGCTCCAGGATGTGGACTCGCAGCTCCTGGGTGAGCTTCACCTGCGGGACGGCCCCGCTCAGCCCTGGCCCCACCGCGGCAACGGCTGGGATGGGGGGCCGGGATGGGGTGAAGGGATAGGTTTCGGGAATGGGGTGAAGGGATGGGGTGCAGGATGAGATGAGGGAATGGGGTGCGGGGATAGGGTGCGGGGATAGGGTGAAGGGATGGGGGGTGCGGGGATGGGGTGAAGGGATGTGTTGCTCCCCTAGCCAGAGTACCGTCCCCTACCACTTCCCCCCGGTGTCCCCCAGCCGTGGCCCCGCTTCCTCAGTCCCGGTGAGGGTCCGCCGGGGGGCGAGTCCCGGTGGCGGCTGCAGGACAGGGCAGCGAGGGAGGGACCGGTCCCGATCGCCCACCCCGTGCCCCGGCCCGGTCCCGCGCTCACCT
>WBMV01004652.1:141578-191942 GCA_013396655.1 Campylorhamphus procurvoides
GGGGGGGCGGGTCTTGGGGATGTGTGTGGCTGCAGGGTGGTGGCCAGGGCAAGGGGAAGCTCAGGCGGAGCTGCCCCTCTCTGAGGAAACCCAGGAGGGCTGGGACCCTTTGGGATTGCCTTACCTGTAAAAAGACAGCTGCCCTCGCCAATGGGGACCTTCCTCACCAGCAGGTACGCAGCGCTGGGCTCTGGGAGCTTGCACCACTGCAAAGCTTGCTCCAGCACCTTCTCCTTGGGGTGCAGGGGCCGCTCTGGGGACGCAGGAACACTCTCACTGCTGTGTCCCCTTCCCTGTGCCAGTCCACATCGTCCCTGCGACTATCAGGAAGCCTTCCACCCACACCCCACACCTCCTCCTTACCAGCCCGGCCATACTGGGGGCATCGCCCCATGCCATCCCACCATGCTCACCGAGCTCCCCGTTCTCCAGAGCCTCGAAGGTCAGCCAGATGTCCAGGCTGGCTGCCACGTTGCGCATCTCCAGCACCTGGTTGGTGAGTTCCTCCGCCGTCATCGTGGGGGACACCTGGGGCCGGACACACAGGGAGCTGCAGTGGGTGGTGGCAGGATGGGGACAGGGAGAGGCTGCACCTGGAGCCCAAGTCCCTCCTTGCTTCCTCTGGCACAGCCCTCCTTTGGGACTCACCTTCAGGGTGATGCAGCAGTCAGGCAGCTTCTGCTCCAAGTAAACCTCGATGATGATGTCCCCTGCCTGTGAGAGCTGGGGAAGAGTGGGTGGCATTGCTGCCATGCTGGCATGGGTGCTGTGCACAGCCCATCTTCCCAGGGGCTGGTGATGGTGTCTTAAGAAGCTGGGACTGCTTCTCCCCTGGGCAGGAGCCTCAAGGTGATGGGCAAAGGGGATACAAGTTGGGGAAGGTTGTTTCCCAAGTCTCAGATGTAGGACAGTGAGGACCCAGGGTGAGCAACCAAGAGTGTCCCCACCCTCCAATCAGTCCCACCAGCTGGGAGGTTCCTGATGCGGTAGGAGACAGCAAGCACATCCCTAGTACCTGGGTGTCCTTCCAGGTGGTGATCAGGCTGTTCTCCAGATCCATCTGGGATACCTGGTCCTCGTCAATCTGCCAGAGGAAGGATGCTGAGGGTCAGTGTGAAGCAGGATATGACTTGAGGACACAAGGCCAGGATGGAAGGATGCAGGGGGAGGCAGAGTGGGACAGGATGGGGAATGTAAGGGGAGATGGAGGGGGCTGGCAAGCCCCTGCTTACGTTGAAGATGCTGACATAGTTGTCGATGAGGTCTTCCATCACCTTGACCTCATGCTCCCCTTTGCCATCAGTCTGGAAGAGGCTGGGTGCGAAGAGCAGGGACAGGTTCTTGGTGCTCATTTGGTTGAGGTCTGCACATTTCTGCACCCTGGGACAAGGAGCACAGAGGTGAGGGGCTGGTCCCACTCTGGACGGTGTTTCAGCCCCAGTCACCCTCCTCTGCCTCATTCAGTGTCTCCTGAAAAACAGCAATGGGAACTTCAAGCCAGGCAGTTCCTGTTTTGAGACCTTCCCACTGCCTTCAAACCAGACAAGAGCCACACCTTAGACTCTTGAGTCAGGGATGAGAGTTTAGTTTTCTGTTCTGGGCACTGGTTGAAGTTTACATCCTAAAGTGGGGTGGCCTCTAGGCCCAAACCTTGTTATTCACCCTCACTACAGGATGACTTTGGGAACATTCAAGGTGTCCCAGAGTAGCATGTTCCAGCACAGCTAGGGTGCTAGTGTGGCAGGGCACAGGCATGGGGCTCCTCCTGGCAGTCAGGGTTGGAAGGCAGCATTCCCTGGGACGCAGGGAAGCCCTGCAATTCTGGCAAGTCTTGGGGACTCTGCCTGGACCAGGGGATCCTGCGAGGAGGTGGCCCACTGACCGATAGAGGTGTCCAATGAGTGCAGCCAGGGTCTTGTGGTTGAGGCGAGGCAGGCGATGGATGAGCTCCTTGTACCGCTCCAGGCGCTGGGGCTTTGAGGAGATTTCTGAAGGGAGGAACACGTCATGGATCATTGCTGAGACCAGCAGATCTACAGAAATGACCATGGTTGGCACCAGGATCCTGCCCCGAGGGACACTGGCTCCAGGGAACCCTGGCAGGCAGCCCAGTGTAGGAGCAGGTCAGGCGAAGGAGGTACCTGCAGCCTCCTTCCACTGCGGGTGCAGCTCCAGGGTGAAGATGGGATCTTCCAGCTCACGGAAGAACCTCTTCAGCACATCAGTGACATCCTCGATGAAGTTGTCATTGATCCGCAGCTTGACATTGCGGGCATCCCGCCGAAACTCCTCCATCAGTACTTTGATCCGGGACTTGGCTCCATTCTTGCGGTAAATCCCCTCATGCCGCAGCCCTGGGGCAGAGGCATGGGGTCATAGGGCCTTAATCCTGCTCAGATGATCCCTAATGGAGCGGTGCCTCCTGCCTGGACCCACTGGCCACCCCGTTGTGCTGGGGGATGCTCCAGCTGTGCTCACCATACTGGGTGACGAAGGCGATGCAGCTGTCCACGATGATGGGGATGTCCCCCCGGCTCAGCTGCTGGTCCCGCAGCGCATTGCCCCGCCCCCCTGCCGAGGCCTGGATGTCTGTGTACCACGCTGCCGAGTCCACCCGCGACAAGCCCTGCAGGTAAAACGTCCTGAGAACAACAAAGCAAAAAAGAGGGGATGAAGGTTGCCAGAACGGCAGATTATCCCCTCCTGCCCAGGACAGGGAGTAAGGCACAGGCAGATGAGTGACACACTGCCCAGAAAGATCCCAGGCTGGGGTAACATCTGCAAACCCCTTGATCACAGCCCTGCTGTCCCAGTAGCATCTTGACCCTGCATTAAGGATCAGTACTGACCGATGAATAAGTGGCTTTGCCCGAGGCAGCCTGCTGGGGTTCCTTGGCTTATTACCCATCATTCCCACAGCCACGACTCACCTCCCCATCTCCACCAGGATCAGCATCTCCTTCTTGTCTGGAGTCTCCGTGGGGGGAATCAGACCTGCATTGGGATGAGAAGTGGAGGGGTCAGAGCCAAGCACAGCCACCCACCATGTGGTGCCTGCCCTGGGCTGTGACAGCACTCACTGAGCTCCTGCAGCCGCCGGAGGTTGATGCTGTCCTCAGCCCCATCCTTCTCTGCAGGGCAGATGAAGAGGTGGGCTTTCTGGAGGATGAAGAAAGCCTGCTGCCATCGCTCAGGGTTGAGCATGCACTTGTAGCGCAGCTGGCCCACGCGCTGGAACTCGTAGCCCAGCAGGCAGTGACAGCTCACAGGTGTGAACCACTGCAGGATGAAGCAGGAGATGAACAGGTGAGAACTCCCACCAGGACAGGGGCAGGTCACCAGGGAGGATGGGAGCCCCTGGAAAGGGAGGAGGGTGCTTCCCAGAGCAGATCAAGAGCATGGGAGGAATGACAACAGGGAAGTGAGGACAGATCCTGGGGACGCATCAGGGTGCCGGGGCTGGCTCACCTTGCCAATGGCACTGGCCCAGGCCTGCAGTGTCTCAGGCCTGTCAGTTCCCAGCTGCTGCACTTTTTCCCCAGTGAGGAACAGCTCGAGGGTGAAATGAAACCTGGAGAGGATGAACCAGCCTATCAGGGCAGCCCCTACCCCAGCCTTGCACCCAGAGCCAGCACTGACCATTGCACTCAGCAGAGAGCAATGCCTATCCCTCTGTGTGCCCCCAGGCTCTGTGGGCATGTGGTGGGGACACAGCTTGGGGTACCTTTCGGTGGGGCTGGGGCTGGTGAGTGCCTGGGGTCTGCTGACACCCAGGGAGATGAGGTCCCCACCGTCAATGTGGCTCAGGGGCTCAGTGCATTTCTCCGTCTCGAAGAAGAGCAGGGCTCTCTCCAGGGAGCACCAAGTGCGCTGGAAGTCTGTGGAAATGTGGGGTCAGTGGCACTGGGGTGGGCACTCTGCTGGCTGCCCTCCTGTGCTCCCCACACTCACCCTCTTTGCTCTTCTTGGCACCTGGTAGCTTTGTGGGGGCCATGGCCCGGTACAGGTACCCACTGTGTGCCACTGGCTGTGTGATCTCGTTGTAGACGCCCTCCGGACCTGGTTCCTGTGTGCAGGGGCTCCCTGTGGGGTACAGCACTGAGGGAGAGGCAGGAGCAGGCACCCACCAAATTGTGGGCACCAGAAGTATAGGGAGATCCCACTCATGTAGGTGTGGGCAAGGGGATGTGTCAGGCATGGGGTTCCCTGAAAAGGGGCTCCAGAGGAATCACTGCTTTGCCCCATCCTAAATGAGAGGCTCAGGTAGGGCCCCCAGAGAGCCACAGCACCTGATGCCCTGACTGTCCCCACCCTTGGGGTGTGCTGAGGGGGACAGCGGCAGTGGCAAGGAGGAAGGTCCCCCACTACAGATGGGGTTTGAGGCTCCCCATTACCTGAAAAGTTCCTGGTCCTTTTACTCTCTGACCCCCACCAAACGTCAGTTCCTAGGGCCACCTCACTGGCAGCAGGGTCAGACGCCAGACCAGCCTCTGCAGATGAGAAGAACTGCAGGATGGTCTTGAGCAGGGTTGGTCCTGTCACCGCAGTGCAGAGTGCCTGGGATGAGACAGTGCCTTTAGGGATCACATCCTGGCTCATGGAGACCTTGGCTGCTTGAAGGCAGGAAAAGTGGGACACAACTTCCCACTCAAGCCCCCAGAACTGCCTGGCACAAGGGTCTGAGCACAGGAAGCCAAGCAGGAGGTGCTGGCACCTCAAACCAGGAGCTCTGGGAGGGTTCCCAGCACCCCAGCATCCTGCCTGCACCCCAAGGTAGCCTCTACCTGGAGCACGTCCTCCTGAGTGGTGCAGTGGGGATGGGGCAGGCGGTACCGTCCCTCCCTGTACTTGCGGGAGATGAAGTCCCGTCTCTGCTCGGCGCTGCTGTCCGGGTGGATGGCCTCAGCCACAGGAAGGCAAGCGGCCCAGAACCGGTTGGCTCGGTCATTTCCCAGCACGATGAAGAGCTGTAGGAGAGCCCCATGGTCATGACAAGCACCAGGGCCAGTGGGAGGAGCAAGATTCCCAGTGTTCCTGAGACCATGGGGTAGCTGCCCTGCTAGAGGAGCAGCCTGGCCCCTGAGCAAACTGTGCCAGCCCCACTGCCCTGCCCTGAGTGCCTCTACCTGTACGATTTCATTGGACCAGATGCTGGTGTCCAGCTTCAGACTTTGCACCTTGGAAATGCTGGAGCCGAGGCTGCGGTGCTGCCCTGTGGGGACCAGGAGAATGGGCACCCCTTGATCCTGCCAGGGAACCGGGACCCAAGTTGTGCCCATAACCCCAGCCTTCTTGCCCAAGCAGGACACCATGTGCCCCCGCCAGGGAGATGTCCCCACCTGCACACTGCTTGCAGATGACCACACACAGGTTGATAGATGCCCAGTCGGGACTCTGAGCCCAGCAGTCTGCACAGTATTTGTTGGCTTTGTTGGACCAGATCTTCTCTGCCACCTCATAGTCATAGAGCATCTCAGCAATGGCCTCCTGCAGTGCCTCCATCCACTCCCGCTTCTCCCGCTCCGACTCTGCCACGAAGCTGTGGGCACCAGCACAGCCAAAACTCAGGGCACTGCAGCAACCAGCACCCAGGCCCAGCACCTGGCTGCTCCTCCCACCTCATCCCACCTGGATGCCAGGGATACCTGAATGTTTTGGAGGGGGTGATGAGCTCAAAGCAGCGGTTCTTGGCTTCACGGATGGTGGAGCCACGTATCTCAATGAAGAACATGGCAATGCCCATTTTGAAGAACTGCAATTCAGAGTGACACTGGTGTTGGCTCTGCAGTGCCACAGCTGTGGTGGACACACCACTCTGGACATGCCTGTGGTGTTGGGGCTGGAGTCACAGAGCTGCCTCAGCACCCTCAGCATCCCATTCCTGCTTTGCTGGGACAAGACCCTGCCGCATCTCTCAGCCACCTCACATGGGTTGACATAAAAGACCTTGCAAATACATTATGCCTTCAAATGAAAGTTCTGCCTACAGTCCCTGGAACCCAGCCATGCAGAACCTTCTGTTTTTGGGATTTGAGTCAGGGACACTCATAAAACAAGTACCAGCTTGAGCCAAAACCTCAGAGTTGATGCTGACTAGTGAGCAACCTGGAAATGAGGTGGTGGAAAAAAAACAGTGTTGAGAAAATTCAGCAGGAAGGAAGCAGGGGTTCTGTGGGCAGCAGCAGGGTGTGAGTTGAGAGTGACCTGCTGTTTCCCCTGGGGCAAACAACCCTTGCAGCAGGCATGTTTGCTGCTGATTCCATGCTCATTGATCCACCTGTCCTGTGAGGGATTGGGATGCCTTGGTGTGACTAAGTGCCTGGCAGAGATGACAATAACTTGGGAGGGGGGTCGAGTTCTAGTATCCACTACTGCTGCCTTGTGCAGGATCTCCAGCTTCCTGCTCTGCCATTTCCTTTCTTCTGTCCATCCTTTTTCTCTCTGGTCTCCCTTTGGCACCAACTGTGGCTATGCTCCCTCCAGCCCTCTCATCCCATGTCATTGGCACAGCCCTCTGCTCCAGCAAGGAGTTTGCTTAGGCCACAAACCTGCTCACTCTTGTACAGCCACATCTCGGGCAGGCTCAGGGCTGCAAACACCTTGGACTTCTGGCCCTTCAGCTCCAGGGTGCCCGACTTCTGGCAGTGAGTGGTGTTGGCAGGCCGGGGCCGGGACCCCACCAGGCGCTGGTCCATCACCTTCTTCTGCAGCATGGAGCACCATTCATTCCTCTGGGCTGGGGACCAGGCATGAGGGAGCAGGGCTGAGCCCTTCCCCACAGCCCTGGCATGGAGCAGAGCACCGGGCAGGCTTGGCAAGGGATGTTTTGGGGATGGGTTGACAGCTGCCCTTGGGATGCTCTGGATGGGGGAGAGAGGCAGGGATAGTTCTTTGGGGACTGGTGGTCTGGGTTTTCACTTACCCTCATTCTCAGCACGGAAGACAAAGATCCGATGGGTGGTGACAACCTGGAACTTGTTGTCCTTGTTGGAACGAGCCATCTCGATCACGGACAGCGGGATCACCCCCTTGGGATAGGGCTCCTGGAACGAGCCCCAGGCAGGGTTAACCCCCTTTGCCCTCCCCATGGGGCCCCCTTCATAATCTGGCACATCCTCCACATCCCCTGGGTGCTGCCTCACAGCACAGCCCAGGGGCACCAGGCCCTGGGGAGCCTAGGGTTCAGGAAAGGATGAATCCATGGCTGGGACTCTATTTTCAGTCTGTTCCAGGGTTTGTGAGTCAGCAGGACCCTCCACACCCCTGCTCCCTGTTGGCAAAGGAAACTTTGCTATCCTGGGCTTCCTATGGCTGAGGATGTTTTTGGAGCCCACCAGGCACCAGGGCCATGGCTGCTCCACACTGGTGATGGCAAAGCACTGCTGGCTCCTCATGGAAGGACAAGGGGATGTAAAGGGGATAAGGCAGCTCCTGTGGTGTTGAGGCACTTTGGAAGCCTCTCCACCCTCCCGCATCCCGCCCCTTTGTACCTTCTCATTGCTGAAGTACATCAGGTTCTTCCCATCGAAACGGACGTAGCGCCTCTGGAAGACATAGTTCCTGTTGGGATGGCAGAAAAACTGTTGGGAAGGGGATGATCCCCCTGAGGACCCCACATCTGCTCACAGTTCCCCCCCTCCCACAAGGGTGGCTGTGCAGCACAGCTGGGGTACCCAAGAGTGTCCTCCTCCCACAGGGAGGTCTGGCTGTCCCAGGTAGCACAGTGACCGGTGTGACCACCTCACCCAAGGGGGCTTCACCTATGGGGGCTGCCCCAATAGGAAGTGTTCCACGCCAGATTGGATGGGGCCTAGTGGAAGGTGTCCCTGCCCAAGGAAGGAACAAATTTGTTGGAACAAATGAGCTCTGAGAAAGTCATGGCAGCTGAGACACTTCAGCACCCACAAGAGAGTTTTGAGATCCCTTCCAACCCAACCCATTCTGTGATTCCATGACTGTCCCACCTACCCCTGTGGGGAGAGCTTGTCCAGCCAGCCACTGAACATGGTGGCCCGGGGCTCAGAGAGTGATGTGAAGCTGGCATAAGGGGAAATGGTGAGGTCATCCAGGACCTCGTCTGGGTAGAGATGTGCTGGCAGGCTGAATGGGGCCACTTCAGCCCGCGGTGCCTCCACAGTGGAATATCCCTCCGTGTCATTCTGGATGATGCGGTTGATGAGCTGGCTCCGCGTCTCCTCGTCCTCACTCCGTCCCTCACTGCTGCACTCGCTGCTTGTCCTGTGGAAGATGGGGCTGTGAGGGAGCCAAGCTGCAGCAGCGGAGCTGCTCACCATATAGAGTCCTGGTCAATGTCATCCCATTTTGGGACATCTCATACTGCTCCTGACCCCATCCTCGGGGCAGCCAGTGATGTGGGTGTTTGCATCTCCATGGGCAGGGTGGGACAAGGGCTCAGTGCTCACGAGCCCCATGGCTATCAGCAGCTCTGGGCTCAGCCAATCCAACATGATGGCAAGGTCTCTAAAATCCCTGGCATTACCTCCTTCCCCTCTTCACAGGCAGCAAACTGAAGCCAGACAGCTCCCCAGTCCCAAGTCCTAGTCCCTGCTTTACATCCACCCCATCTTCCTCCTCACCAGGACTCTCAGCCCCTCTCCCTCTGCCCCTCCAACATTCCTGGCACTGTGAAGGTCTTTCTACCACAACAACTTGTGCCTGCTCTTTTGTCCAGCCAAAATGCCTTGTAAAGGGATTGGGATGGGCCAGTGGAGCTACTGCACCTTGGAAATCCAAAATCTCTATCTCCTTTTCCTGGGAAGTCATGCTAATCCCCCCAGCCAGGCCTGCTGAGCCTCTCCAACCACAACAATAAAAGGAAATTGTAAAAATAAACCAGGGTTAAGCCACCCCTTCCCATCAGCCCTCTCAGCCAGCTGTTTTTCTTTCCCTGAAAAGGAAATGTGCTGGAAAATGTCTGACAATCCCAAGAGCTCACAGGGGAGCTGCCCAGGTGAAATGGTGATGGGCAGGAAGAGAGTGGTGGCAGCCAGAACACCCCAGCACCCACAGGAGAGCGCCAATGCCACATTCCAGTGTGGAATCCCATGCCAGGATGAAAGGAAAGCTCCAAGAAAGGTAAGGAGGATGTTCCACGCCCTGTCCCAGGTTCTCTCTGAGGAGCACCTGAGCAAGTTGGGCACCTTCAGGGGGACAAGGTAAGTGATGGGGGAAGGTTCATGAGGAGAGCACACAGGAGTTGGGTGACATCAGATCAAGCCAGCAGGAGCAAGGCTCAGGAGCACGTGGGAAAGGAGCAGCTGACCTGTGGGACTCCTCCTTGTAGGAGAAATCTATTAAGGATAAACCCACTGAATATAAGAAACTGCCTCCAGCCTAAGGGAAAGGCTTTTGGAGCAGAAGGCCCCCAAACACCTCCTGTCATCATAAATCCTCCCAACACCTGGTTTTGGGCACTGCCTCATCCTGGGGGCCAAGGCTGTGCATGGACCTGTGCTTTGGCCCTGGACAGGCACCTTACGAGGCCATCGGATATCAGATGCCCCGTGTGGGACAGGAGCAAGTCTGCCCAGGAGGATGCTGGGCTGGAGCCAGCCAGACTGAAGGTCAGCTCTAGAGATGTGGGGTGGTGTGTGGATGAGGAGATGATGGAGATGCAAAATGGCCTGTTTGGCTCCAGTGTTTGCAGGAAAGATGAGAAATGGCCATGGGTAGCTGAGAGGCTCAAAGCACAAGGAAAATTACTGTTTAATTAGCATAACAGAGCTTTGTCAGGGTGAGTCATCTGGCTGGAGTCCCAGTCTGGTCTCCAGCTTCTTCAGGAGGGACTGGCCAGGGAGCTGAGCAGCTGGAGGACTCAGTGAGTCATAGGCAGACATCAGCCTTGAGTCCCAGGGCTGTGGGAGAGACAGACCTATGGAAGGGGTCAGGACAAGAGAAAAAGAGAAAAAGGGGATAAAACCCATGATAGCCCCTTCCTGAGCCATGACTTACAGCCAATGAAACTATAAAGAGCTGGAGGACATGAACCCTCTGTTAGAGACAAGCAAAGCCCATGGTCTGTCTAGAGTGGGATCTCTCAGCATCCCAGGAACACACCAAGATCCAGCTCTGCCCTCAAGGACAGGGTTGGTGGATGATGCCTCCCAAAGAGTCTGCAAAGGTCATGTCCCCTGTCAGCTGGTGTCAGGCAGTGAAGACAAGTAACCTCAGAGACAAACAAGTCCCTAGGGCCAGGAGAAGGTGTCTCCTGGTCAGCTGACCCTGGAGGGTGATCCCTGTGGTGCACCAAGTTGGGGCAATCTCATCCTGCCAGTGCTTACATGGGAGATCTGGTGGAGGATGGAGATTGGGTGATGGAGGGAAGGGACCTGCTGGTGGAGAGAGGACCAAGGAGCTGACCATGGATCTGGTTACTGCAACTGGAGGTCACAGTCAATGAACCTGTGAGTAGGCACCTGGAGGTAGGGAAGGAGATAAGGAAAAAGCTGTCAAGGACACAGCATTCCCAGTGTTTCTTTTCCTGAATGGAAGATGCCTTGAGGTGTGGGGAGAAGCAGAAACAGGGCAGAGTCCACCATCCTCACCACTGTGCCTGGTGAGTCTGTCCCAGTCTCCTGAGCTCCACAGGGTGACACAGAAAATGCTGTGCCACCATCTCTCTCCCACTGAGACTGATGTCTGGAGTAGGGCAAGTGATGCCCTTGGCACCAGCATTTCAAGGGGCTGAGCATCACCAGTTTGGTTGAAGGGGGTCAATGTCAGAGCAGGTAAATCCCACCCTACACTTCAGGCTCTGCTAAACCCTCAGAGACTCAGCTCCCAGATTTCACAGGGATTTTGCATTCCTCTTTGCTGAGGGTATTTTGTTTGCTGGTGAGGTGGCTCTGCCCACCCCTAACACTGGCACTGCCCAGAGAGCAAGAGAGGTTCCTCAGAACCTGACAAAGCTTCCTCAGAACAGGGTGAGAGGAGCTACCAGAGGTAGAAGAAAGGGGAAGAAAGGACTCTCCGAAGTTCAGGAGTGGGAAATATTTCCCATAGAAAGCAGATTTTTGGGCTGCAGGAGACGCTGCTGTTATATCCCAGCTGCCAATCAGCAGGATGAGAACTGGATGAATTGGAGAATCACAAGTGCTGAAGGTGAGGATCAGGAGGTCCCACAGAAGGACCAGGGCTGCTGGCCAGTAGCCCCTCAGCAGCTGAGGAGGAGCCCATAGCTCTAGGAGATCATGGTCAGACCAGTGAGGCTGCTTGAGGGAGGAAAGCATTGGAGCAGCTGGATGATGGAATCCGTGAGCACAATGCAAAAGGTTTTCAAAGGCTTTTCTCTCTCTTGTTCCACTCCCCACACCCCAACCACCTTAGTGCTCAGTCTGGGGAAAACAAACCTGTGAGCCACTGCCTCTAACTGCTGACGGTCACATCCTGCATCTTCTCACCAAGACCAGGCTGCAAAGGCCCTGGTGGGTCCACGTCTGCAAGTGCCTGACCAATGCTCTCGGGATATTCTGGATCCCAAATCCTTGGAAGCCACTGGATGGGGACTCTGACCCACAGAGCAGCACCCAGCTCTGCCTTGAACTGCTGGTTCAGAGGCTCCACAGGAGATTTCAGTCTTTCTCCTGTGCCCAGGTACTTGCAGTTCCCCACCTCACCATGGCCTGTCTCAATTCTCATCTGTGCCACTAGATCAGGCCCTGCTGCATGACACACACCCAGAGTGTTTCACACATGGGCTGGACCAACACTGGGCCAGAAAGGCAGGGCCCTGGGGATGCATTGGCCAGCAAGGCCATGGCCAGAGCTGAAGGACACAGAGCTGCAGCTCACCTCCTTCTCTCTAAGCAACACAGGAAAAGGAACCCTCCCCATCTGAAATGGGAAGAGCAGCTTTCCTTCCTCTTTTTGAGATGCTATCAGGAGTTATGGAAAGTACATTTCAAAAGCATTTTAAAGGTACCCCTCACAATTTCAGTGTCCAACGCAGTGTGACTGAGCAGAAAATGCTGATCTGATGATGCTGGAACCTTTGGATATTGCACATCCCTTCATCTGGAGCTTGGAGCTACCACATTTATGAGTAATTCCTGTCCCCCGTGGTGTATCCCTACTCTCAGAGGCCAAATCCAGGCTTCTCTGGGTGTGCAGGTGTCCATTGCCACTGGCACCACCCCAACTGTGCACCCATATTTGTTGTCAAGCACTGTCTCCCCAAAGGCCACCCACCAGAACCGCTGCTTCTCATTCCCAAACCCATTGGCTCTCCTGGAGACTGCTGACCTGATCCCAGACAATCCTGATCAGCTCTCCAGTGAGGGAATGCCACTCAGTCCCCTCTCAGGCTGTCCCCAGAGGTGACCTCTGTCCCCTGGCATGCAAATTCCTGATCCTGAGCCCAGCCCAGCCCCTGTAGCCTAGAGGAGATGATCCCACCTGCAGGCTTCTCGCTCCAGGTCCAGGTCAGACACTGCCTCATAGCTCTGATCAGCAGAGATGCCACCACCCTGTAGGGAGAGAACAGTCACATCTCCTCTCCCTTGTGCCCTCTCCCATCTCACACCGCCTCAGCTTGCTCAGCCCACAGCGCAGAGGGCTCAGCCTGTGACCCCCAGCCCAGCACAGAATCACAGTATCACAGAATATCCTGAGCTGGAAGGCACCCACAGGGATCATCCAGTCCAACCCCTGGCCCTGCACAGGACACCCCAGCAATCCCACCCTGTCCCTGGGAGCACTGTTGTTCCTTGAGCTCTAGCTGAATTGGGGACTGTGCCCACTGCCCTGGAGAGCCTGTTTGGTGCCTAACCACCCTCTGGGGGAGAAACCTTCACCAGGCACTGCTGGGCACCATGGTCTCACCAGTTACTTTGCAGCAGCTGGTGGTATGCAGAGTGACAGCAGGGGACAGCCACCATCCCCACAGTCTCCCCTCACCTTCAGCTCCTGGGATGGAGCTACATGCCCGAAGATTGTCTCGCTGTAGGGGCTGACAGGCTGCTCGTTCACGTCTGTGGGCAGAGACGTGGGAAGGAAAGGCACTTAGTGGTGCACGCGGTGAGGGAGAGACCAGCCAGGTCTCCCAACCCTTGAGGGGGACACCCCCAAGCCCATCACAGTGCACTCCAACATCCAGGGCATGTGACATAACAGAGATGCCAGCCCAAATACTTGTGGGGCTGAGGTCTGCCTTGGAACAGAGCACTCCAGCCCCTGAGTGAGGCAGGAGCACCGGGGAGAACCCAGGGGAAAGGCAGGGTGTGCAGGTGTCCCCTTCTCCCCCCTTCTCTGGGGACACCAGAAGGTCCCTGATGCTCACCAGTGCCTTGGGGGCTCTCACCTGGCTTGCTGGTGGGTCTCTGTGGGATGGGGGGCAGGGCCCCGCTGGGCCAGCTGGGACTTCTGGAAAACAGGAGAGGGGTTACTGGGCTGGACTGGGATGGGGTGGGAGCCTGTGAGGTCCTGTCTGGCTGGAGGCTGCTCCTGACCCAGGCTGAGCCCAGGTTTGCCCCCTGGGTTGTGCAGCATCCGCTCCCTGCTCCCAGTGCCCTCCTTGCTCTCCCTTCTCCTCCCACCCTGTGACCTGTCAGGCTGTGTCTCTTGGGGCTGCCGAGCATTTCCCATCCCAGCTTTCCCCCCCTATAACATGTCCGACTTTGCTCCCAGCAGGAACCAGACCCAAAACCCTCACTCAGTCACCCCCTCACCATGCTGGGGACTCCTATCCCTGCTGCTGGGGAGGCAAAGAAGGGGCAGAAATTTTTCCCCACAACCAGAAGGAGCCATCCAGGGGCCCAGGGCCATCCTGTCATCTCAGAGGGGTCCCAGCTGCTGTATCCAGAGCTTGGGGAAGACACGAGGAGGGTGGGAAAAGGGCTTTGTCTGGCACCTGGAGGCAGGCAGGGTCAGGCTTTGGGGTGGGATGGGGTCCCAGGGGTGGGGGGACTCTTTGGACTGTTGTTTCTGGCTATTCCACACACCCCCCTGCACTCCCAGGGGTGAAAGAAAGCATCTGCTTACTCAGGCTTTTCATCCAGCTGGGTCAGCTCCTGTGGGGACAGAGACGGGGGCTGAGCAAGACCCTCACCCTGGGGACCATCCTCCCCTCCCTGGTCCTCAGGAGGTGCTGACGGGCGCTCTAGTCCTTCATAGATGACGTTGGACACCATCTCCAGCTGGCCCCGGCCTGAGCCTGCCCTGGGGCACGGTAAGGGATCTCTCCTGGCTGGGGCGGCTGCAGCGGGAAGGGGAGGGTGGGATGGGGGGTGATCCACTGGCACGTTCCCAGGGCTGGGCTCAGCTGCCAGGACCCTGTGGCTGTGCCGTGGTGGGACACACGGGACAGATGGGGGGGATTTCTCCGATGGCTCCAGGGTTTGTCCATGATTCAGAGCTGGGGATGGCCGTGTCTCCTCCCGAGGGCTCTCCCGAGCTCGCAGTCGGGATGTTATCATGCCCATGGCCAAGGCTGCCACCGGATCAGCCGGCAGGGGTAGCCTGGGCTCCGGGCTCTCCAAATCTGTGGAACTCTCCCCCGGCACAAACCCCTCTAGTACCACAAAGGCTGTGGGCACCCTGTCGCTGCCCAGGCCGTGTGCTGGCACTGTGGAGCGTGCTGGTGGCACGGGCACTAATCCCTGCTCTGGCTTTGACCGAGGGAAAACCGTCCTTGGCTTGGGAACTGGCTTCACAACGGGAGGAACAGGGTCCTTCTCTACAGGCGAGGCGTGGGTGAGTGCAGCAACACACTGCTGTGTCCTAAAGGCATCAGTAGTTCCTCCTGACTCTGCTTTCATGGCATCCTTGCCCACCTGTGGGGCATTCAGGACCTCCGTGGCTCGGAAAGCGGTGTCTCCTGCTGTGCGACCTGTATGGGATCGACTCAGCATCCGTGTCTGCTGCACCAAGTTGAGGATCCTTTTGCGGTGCCCGGTGGCGGTGATGCCAATCTGCTGCAGGTGGTGGCCATCCAGCGAGGCGGCATCCCTGGCCACATGGTACCCGTGCTGCTTGAAGACATCCCGGTACCTCTCCAAGTGGATGGTGGCCAGCCAGTCTGCAATATCTGAGTCAGGACCGCACGAGGAGCTCATGGCCCTGGGGTGCGTCTGCGACAGATGCTCAGCCCATCATCTGTGCAAGGAGGAGAGAAAGGGGGTGAGGAGGCAGCCCGAAGGGAAGAGGGTGGGTTCGGCCGTCTTGAAGGACACAGATCCTGTGAGTGGGAGCGCAGGATGCTTCCAGAGGTCTCCCCACTTCGCTGCTCTGCCCGGAGTCGCTCACCTCCCAGCTCAAGGAGCCGGTAGCCTGATGGTCCTGAGCCCAAGCCTCTCCACCCCTCCCCGGAGCTGCCGGATCTGGTCCCGCTTTGTCGGCGGAGCCGTGACCTGAGCCCAGGCGGGCACCGAGCGCCCGGGCTCACGGGGGACCGGCTGGTGGGGCAGATGCCGAGCGCTGGGACATCGCGGGCTCCGCCGGGCGCTGCACGGGAGGACAAGAGCCGGCGCCGCAGATAACGGGGGAAGCAGCACGGCCCCTCCCAGGGGATGAGCTCCTGTGCCGGCCGGCTCGGGGAGGGCTCTGCAGCCGGAAGGGCCAGACCATAATCTCCCTCTCTCGCTGCTGGCGAGGGCATGGGAGAGGTCAGCATGACTCACGCGCAGGCAGAGCGGGGACAGCCTCCCACCCACCCCCGGCCGGGACGGACCCCCCACTGCCAGCACCCGCACATCGACACAGAGGGACATGCCCAAGGGCTCGTGTTCCACCAGGGACCCCCCATCCCCAAACGATCTGCCAGCACAGCCCCGGGAAGGAGCCGCGGGCTGCCCGCGGGGCGCTGAGGGCCTTTTTCCCATGAATCACGCGGCTCCGCACTAAACCATCTGTGCTGACTGTGCTGCCACTGGGTCTTTTTCCAGTTCCTCCATTTCCCTCTATTGTTCGGCGCAGGCTTCCTTCCTGCTGCCTGCACGCTCCCACGCATCCCCTGCCCCCTCCCGCAGGAGCTGCGTCCCAAACTCGCCGAGGGACAGCAGGGCTGAGCCCCCGCGCCGCGGCACAGGCATCTCCCGGCTCCCCAGCCCTGCCTGCCCACGCAAGGGGTGCCCTGGGTGCCATGGGCAAGTGCGCTGGTAGAGGCGGGGGTGTCCCTGCAAGCACGTGGAGGGGCTGCTGTCAGCGAGGAAGAGGGACAGTCATGGCAGGAGCTGGGGGAGCAGGACTTGGGGAGCAGGGCATGGGGACACGGCAGCTGGAAGGATGCCTGTTGATGCAGGACCTATGCAAAGGGCAGGGCCGGGCGGTGTGGAGGGTGATGCCCCGCACCGACGTGGGTTGGCTGTTTGTGCTGAAGGGTTAAAAGGCTGTACCCACTTCTGCCCAGGAACTTGGGGATGAAAAGGGGCAAATTCCTCCTTTTTCATTACTATATCGCCCTGAGGGATCTGTGGCCAGCTTTGCTCTCGGCCTATCCTGCCTGGGCTTCAGCTGGTCCCCGAGACCTCCCCCTGCCTAGGAAGGGGGCACCTGGGTTGTGCCATACACCAAGTTGTGAGCTGGCACTTTGGGGCATTCCAGCCGTACCTATGGGCAGTGGCACTTCACAGGCCAGTGGACACCATCCCGGTCCCTACGAACCCATGCAGACCAGCCAGTGCAGTGGTCATGGACTGCCCCAGTCCTTTCCGCACCATCCCCAAGTCTGTCCCATCCATCCCCTGCCACCCTCAGGGTTCTCCCTCACCTCTTGTGGTGTGCAGCCTCCCAGGGCCGGCTCCGGTGGAGCAGCATGGTGGCAGTGCCACTGAGGGCTCCAGGGCTGCCCTGCTCTGGGCTTCAGGGTGATGCCAAAGCAGTTCCCTGCAGGAACTGCTGCGGGTGCAGGCAGGCTTCGCAGCACCCAGCCTGCGCCTCCCACTGCTGGTCCCTCCTCCAGGCCAACCTTCCGGTCCCCATCCCTGTCCCACCCTCCTGTCCTGTGCCTTCCCAGGCATGATGCTGCCCTGTGTCCTGTCCCTCAGCCAGGTTCTGCCCTGCATTGAGGGCTGTCCTGCACCTTTCTTGCTCACTCCTCATTCTTCCCTTGCCTTCTCATCAAGGGTCACGCTTCCCACTGCAAGCCCTTGGACACTCATTGCCATGGGGAACCAGGACTCTCTGAGACTTACATTCCAAGGATGTGCTGCCAAGGGATATCTCTGAAGTTCTAGGATGCATTCAGCTCTATCTGCTGTTTCTGCCCCTGGTGAAGGCAAGAAGGGATATTCACTCTATCCACCATGGATACCACAGGACTGGGAATGGTGTGAGTGCCCCCAGATTGGAGGAAAGAAGGAAAAATGTTCATGTTAATGAGAGGACTTGGGAGGGCTGGCTCTGGGGCTGGCTGGGAACACCAAAACCTCCCTTGTGCTGTAGGGATACTGGGGATGCAGCACTCCATCCCACTCCTGGTGCCCCATGGCAAGGGGGATGTGGAGTGAGCCAAGGGGCAGGATGACAGCAGGGTCTGGGGTGGAAGTGGTACATCCAGAGAGATTCTTTCCTGCAAGGAGCCTGAACTTTCACCATGCACTTACCCAGTTGCCTTTAAAAGAGTGCATTTCACAAGAGCCCCAGCATGGCTGGCAGTTTGACTGGCTCTGCTGTTACCTAACTTTGCACAAGATGGATGTCTGAGTGATATCTCACAACACCCTTCACTTCTGATGCCACAGCTGATAACCTCTCCTTGCCCTGGAGGGTCCAGATATGAGGACACTCTTAGTTCAACTCAAGCCTGTCCTTTCCTGCCTCAACAATTCCCCCAAAAGCCACTGCCGGGATTTGGGAGCACTGGGAGCCTCTGATGTGAGAGGGCCACCCTGTATGAGCCTCTCTGTGTACAGGAAAGGCAGGTTCTCCTTATCACAGGCTGCTCCTACAAAGCAGAAGCAGAATTCAGCATGAATCAGCAGGAGTCTGGCATGGCTTTTGCCTTCCTCCTCTTGCCCTGTCAGCTGCTCTGGCAATGAGTGACACATCTCCATGGCTGGGGATGGCATGGGTGGCCCCTTGGACCACCTTGTGAGTGGGGAGTGCAAACAGAATGCACAGGGACCCTCAGGGTGTGCAGGGACCTTCTGGCCCTGCACTGCAGACCGTGCCATCCCTCTGCCTCTCAAAGGAAGCTGTTGGGCATCGCTGCTCATGGTACAGCTGCTGAGGTCTGTGGTGTGAGCAGGAGGGACAGACCAGAGGGTGCTGGTGGTGCTGGTGACAGATGATGTGCCACTATTTATATCCTGCTGCTCTGGAGGCTATGGCACCAGTGAAGCACAGTCCTAAGTGGGATGAGATCCTGGCACCTAGCAACACATCCATAGACAAAATTCCAGAATAGGTCAGGTCAGAAGAGCCTACAGCGCCTCATCTGGTCCCACCTCTCTGCTCCAGCAGGATCATCCCAGAGCACATGGCACAGGAATGTATCCAGAAGGTTCTGGAATATCTTTGTTCAATGCTGGGTCACTGCACAGCAAAGAAGTTCCTCCTGTCCAGGTGGAACTTGCTGGGCATCAGTTCCTGCCTGTCCCTCTTGTGCCATAGCTGAGTCCCCCGCACAGAGCCTGGTCCATGCTCTGCCCCCGCCCTGCAGGCACTGACACACATGGGCAGGTCCCCTCTCAGGGTCTCTTCCGGAGGCTGAACAGCCCCAGCTCCCTCAGCCTTTGCTGCTCCCAGAGATGCTCCAGTCCCTTCAGCATCTCCGCAGCCTGTGCTGGCTCCGCTGCAGGAGCTCCCTGGCCCTGCTCTACTGAGGAGCCAGAGATGGACACAGCCCTGAAGATGTGCCTGCCAGGGCTGGGCAGAGGGGCAGGATCCCCTCCCTGACTTGCTGCCAATGCTCTTCAGGCTCCTCAAAACCTGCTGCTGGGAGTGATGCCAGGAGGCTGACATGGGCTACTGGGGAGGAAAATGCTGTCCTAGATGGAAGGAACACCCTGGGACATCCCCAGAGTGGCAAGTTGCAGTCCTGGCAGGCTCAGTGTGACCAAGGACAGGGTCTAGCTCCCACAACCCACATCCTGATGTCTGCTGGCAGGGCAGTTTGGTGCAGAAAATCTTCCCCCCCACTCCCTTCTCCCTCCACCATCACCTAAGTGCCAGGATTGGGGCTCAGTTCCCTTGGCAGGGGGTCACTCCCTGCTCAAGCACCTCTGCTGAGCCCCAGCATCTGGTTCCCAGGGGGAAGTTCCCCTTCCCAAAAAGCTGTGAGGACAGCTTGAGCTGAGGCATCCCCCAGCCAGGGACGACTCTGGAGCCACATAGCTGGCACAGAGCCATGCTGGAGGGGAGCAGGGCACAGCAGGGCACTGGCAGCCCTGAGGTGTGTGCTGTGTCTGGGATGTTTCCCAAGGGCTTCCTATCAGCCTCACTTTCTGCAGCACAGATTTCAAAGCTTCTGCATGATCTCAGTGTTTGCCATCCTGCTAATGGGATCTATATTTAGATCGCAGCATCCTTGGGCAGAAGCAGAGAGCCCTGTTCTGTCTGTGTGTTCACAGAACAGCAAGGTCTTGCCTGCTCCCTAGAAGAAGCAGATAGGATCAGAAAACACCCCTGGGACTGGGGATTGGGCTTTGGGAAGATGCTGGCAAGGGCTGGAGGAAGCAAACATCAAAGTGAAGGTTGGATCCTTCCAGCACAAAGGCCTGTGTGGTCCTTCCGCTTTCCAGGCAGTACCCCGGATGACACTATCCCTCAAAGTCCATGTGTCCATCCATCCATCCATCCATCCATCCATCCATCCATCCATCCATCCATCCATCCATCCACTTCTTTAACAATTCTTCCCTTCCTCCCTCCCTCCCTCCCTCTCTCCCTCCTTTCTTCCAGCCACCTATCCATCGATCCATCCATTGATCCATCCATTCCTAGCCATCAGCTTTTGCTGCATCCTGGGGCAGCCTTTACTTTTCCTTCAGCCCTATCCACGCTGGATCATGCTGCAGGATGTGTGGGGTGATAGTAGAAGCATCTCTTGGGAGCAGGCTAGGGTAAGGGACACTCAAGGCTCATACCTAGAGGGTAAATGTCACATATAACAGCTAGAAATGTGGGGTTGGGACTGAGCCTGGAGGGCTTGCCAGAGCATGGCAAAGATGTGAGTCCCTGGGAGGGTTTGGTGGAGGAGTGGCGAGAGGGAAGCTTGAGATTGCTGGGCTTGGAAACCTGCTGGACCTCTCCAGCAAAAGCCCTGCTGAAGGTCAGTCCATGAGTAAGAAGGTCTGCAGGTGGGCTCCTGGCTGGGCTCAGGGTCTCAGTGTGGGTGGTGGGGCCAAGAGCTGCCCAAGATCTATCCATGAGCTCAGGAAATGCAAATCAGGAGATCCAGGGATGGAGTCACATACTCCCCCAGCCGGGGCACGTTTGACACTGTGTGCGGCCAGGATGGGGGTCCCATGCCACGCTCCCCCTGCCCCCCATCCATCAGGGAGCCGGCTGACATCATTGCCTCCGGGCTAATCTCTCGTCCAGCAGCAGCTTCCCATTTCCTTTCCAATCTGTGCACGAGGGTGGCTCCTCTCCGCTTGGGGCGGGGCAGGAAAAGCCGTCCAGCTGGGCTGTCCTGCTAGGCTGCAGCCCCCCCATGTCTGACCCTCACTTCACTGGACTATGGGCCATCCGCTCCCCCAGAATCCCAGTGGGGGCACTCGGGGGGCTCCAAGCCCCCCTTGCACCCTGCCTACCCCTTCCCGCGCTCACGATGTCAGTGCATGGCCCCTTTCCTGATTGTGCCACAGGAAACCCAGCAGTGTCACATCACTCGGAAAGAAATCAGCACACTGGGGCTCCTGGGGAGGGAGTCCGCTCCCGTTCTCCAGCCCCCCAAGTTTCATCCTGCTCCCTGGCCAGGCTGGTGCTGGGGGCCAGGAGCTCGGCTACAGCCCAGTGCTGGAAGTGGACCAGTGACCCTGCCAGCCCAGCAGCCCTTTCCTCCCTGTGCCACCGCCATCTGGTCATTTTGGGCTACATCCTGCGCTGAGATGTCACCCAGCACAGCACAGCATTCCCTAGGGCTGGCTGTGGAGCAGGGACTCCCTGCCGGGCTTTCGGTGCTCAGGCAGCAGCTCCTCACACCCACTCAGGGCTGGCTAAAAATAACCCCACAGCAGAGCTGCAGCCTGATCCTGCAGAGAAACATCCGGGGAATGAGACGGGATGAGGCTGCTTCCTGCAGGACTGAGACTGTGAGGGGTGGTCTTCACCCCAGCACCAGTGGGATGCCAGTGGGCTCTGCCCCATGAGGGTGTTTATTCCCTTTGCTCTGGTGCAGTTCCCTGCCCAGCTCTTTCAAAGTGTTTTGGGGGCAGTTTGGGACTGGGATGTGTCTTTTCACAGGTAAAAGCCTCCCTGCTGTGGGTGCCCTCTGTCTGCTGCCATGGTGGGGGAACAGCATGGGGAATGGGGACTTCTCCCCTCACCATGAATCCCGAGCACTGGGAGGAGGGAGCTGCACGTCTCGGGTCCTTGAGTTTCCCGTGTTTTCCTTGTGGAGGCGGCTCTTCACCCCGGCTGTGTCTGTTCAGCCAGCCCAGCTGCAAACCGTGGGACAGCCAGCTCCTCCTGTCCCCTCCCCAACACTCTGTGGGTGTGTGACGTCCCCCTGGGGCAGCACAGGGGACATACATGATCTAAGGGGATGGCTGAAGTGGGACAGTGAACATCAACACCTGGGATGCTAGAGTGGGTGTCCAGATGAATGGGGAGGAGAAGCTCAAGGTGTGGGGAAAGTACACATAGGGCAGTGGCACTCACAGCTCAATGCAGGGACCACAGCAGGTCAGGGGGACCAGGGAGCATAAGGCAGGGTCAAAGGGGCCCCAAAAACCACAGTGGCAGGTGGCTCTGTGCAGCCTGCAAGGCCTGGGTGCTGCCAGGGGGTTGTCCCGCACCACTGCCTCGATTGTCCCCCACATTCTGGCTGTGAGAGTGGCTGTGACATCCTGGCCATGTCTCCTAGTTTTTTACCTTGCTGGGACAGGGCTGGAGCTGAGCAACCCAACACCATCATCAGTGATGGCCCCATGTGCAGAGATGAGGCTTAAACCCAGCAGCCACAGGCAGCCTCAGAGTGTGGGGGCGAGACGTGGGTGGAAAATCCCTCATTTGTCAGCATATTCCTGCAGCACTCTCTGTCTAGACCAATTTCCTGTTGGCCGGTGGGAGCTGCCTCATGCCCACGCATGCTTGTCCACACATGTGAAGGTCTAGAGCTGGCATCCATCTCTTCTGCCCTGCCCTGGCCACTCTACTCCCTGCTGAGGGTCACCCTGGGGTGCTGGGGCTGCACAGATGGACTAACCCTCCTGTCTAACCCAGACCAAGCACCTGGACAGCCTCTGGGTAGGCTCGGTGCCAACTTCCTCCCGTGCCAGCCCAACACTCTCTTGGACACACATCGACCCCTTTATTGTTGTGCCAGAAACCACAACAGTGGCAAACACCAAGAAAGTGGGGACATAGGCTCCCCGACACTCCACTAGCAGGACAAGCCCGCCCAGCTGGGCTAGAACCAGCCTGCAGAGGTAAGCCTGACACTCAGGAGAGGACCTGGGAGGGCTCCCTGAGGTGAGAGGGTCACACAAAACATGGTGGGGCTTGGTGGGCTGGAGTAGGTGCAGCCTGACCTTGAGTGTGGCAGATCTTGGGCCAGAGTGGGTCAATCCAGGCCCTGTGCTGTTGCAAAGCCTGAGCAGAACACCCACAGCCCCCCACTTCTGGACCTTTGAGACACACCCCTAGAAGGTCTTACAGTGGCAGAGACATATCTTGATATTAGAAAAGCTCCTACCCACCCCATGAAGGATTCCCCCTCTCTTGCTTTGCCCAGCCTCTTCATGGGGCTCCCACTCCCACTGCCAGCACTGATTCCAGTGGGGACATCTCCATGGACACAGAGGGGACCAGGGTGCCCATCCTCCCTCTTTCCAGCACTTGTAACTCAGATTCCCATGGGACAGTACCCTGCTGCCCAGGTAGGGGGATCTACGATGAAGGAGTTGGAGAGCAGATCTGACTACTGGGGGACACAGGGACAAATTCCCACCCATGCCCCCTGGCTGCTGGTCATGAGGGGGTCCCCACAGAGGAGCCTGTGGAAAGGGCTCAGGCCTCATGGTCACTGGTGCTCAGGTGGTCCTCAGACAGCCCTGTCTCGTCGATGTTCTCCAGTGAGTCGGCGTGTTGCACCGAGAGCTCGGCCAGGCTCACACTGGGCAGGGTGTTCTGCTCCGGGTACACCCAGGGCTTGTATTCGGGGTCGTGCTTGCGTTTCCACTCTGGGTACTTCAGCCCAGCCTTGTAGATCTTCTTCATGGCCTGTGGGCAGAGCAGGTCAGAGGATGAAGCTGCCCTGAACACACCTCCCAGCTTCCTCACTGCTGGGTTTTGGGGATGTTGGGAGGGGATGGGGGCCCGGCTTGGGGCACACAGCCTGAGCAGCATGCCCAGAGCACACTCAGTGTCACCCAGCAGCCATCCAGTGTGCCACCCAGGATCCATTCTGTGAGTTCTGGGTCACCCAGTACCTGTCCTGGGAGCCCTGGGTCACCAAGCACCTGTCCCATGAGCTTTGGACCTGTCCTGTGACCCATGTGCTGCCTAGCACCCATTCTGTGGGCCCTGGATCATCCGCCACCCATCCTGCCCCTGCCCAGGGGTACTAAGGGGCAGCTCATCCCTGCTGCCTGTGCATCCCACCACCAACCATGCACCCCGCTTACCTTTGGTGCCACAAACTGGGAGACACGGTTCACCACCCACTTTGGCAGCGACCCTGCAAGAGCCCAAAGCCCTGTCACTCAGGCAATTGGGGCCAGCCCCAGAGAAGGCACCATGAGCCTGCAGTGTGCTGTGACAGCCTGAGCAACCCCAGGACCGGTGGCAGTAGTGCCTCGTGAGGGGACCCCCTTCTTCCTTGGGTTGTCCCCACTCCCCAGAGCCTGGGTGATGGAGAGCCATGGTGGGTGAGCTCTGGGGGTACGCTGGGGCCCACCCCTGAGCAGGCACGGTGCACCCTCCCCACCTGCTGGCACTCACCGCGAGGGTCAACCTGGGTGAGGTAATAGAGGACACAGGCACTGTCACCATTGGCCTTGATCAGGTAACCCGTCTGCAGGGACACAGCTCTCACAAAATCCTTCCTGGGTGGGTATTTCTGCAGAGAGATTTGTGCCCCTCAGAGCCTGCCTGAGCTGTTGCCCAGCCCTGCCTGCGCCTTCTGGCACCCCTGCCAGGGCTGGGGGCTGCTGGGGAGGCTTACCGGGTGCTTGACGCTGTAGTTGATGATCATGTAGTCATTGCCCAGGGGCAGCCAGGAGCGCAGGGTGACGAAATCCCGGTTCTTCAGGGGGCTCGGGCACTTCCCTGTGGACAGACCCAGTTACACCACAACCCCCATGGCTCCACACGTGCTCACAGGGGTGTGGGGTTTGGGAGTCTCCAGGGGCTGGGACTTGCTCACAGGAGTAGTATCCAACGTCAGCATTAACGGTGAGGCGCCCGATATCATAGGTCTCGATCATGTTGGAGTCCCATTTCTTGCGGTAGCTGGTGTCATGCAGAACATCGTAGAGAGTCTCAGCAGGGACATCCTTGCAGGAGATGCGGGTCTGTGGGGAGACAGGGGGTCAGCACCGACCCCCGTGACATGGAGCTTTAGGCTGTCTCTGTGGGCAGTGGTGTGTCCTTGGGCTGCTGTAAAGCACGTGTGCCAGGGAGGATGATCTGCACACATGGTGCATGTCCCTGCTTCAGGACAGCCCGGTCAGAGCCACTGATCCTGCAGCCAGAGCAGGGCTGAAAAGACCCTCTGCCCTCAAACAGAGATGCCTGGTGGTCCAGGCTTTGGGGACCCTGAGCCCTGCCCTGTCCCCTCACCACATGTTCCTGCAGAGCAAGCAAAGGGATGCTCCTGCCCTGGCATGATGGTCTTGGGTGTGGGGTCCAGTCTGGGGAGGCTGGAGTGGCCTGGGCTGTAACAGGAGCTGTGGAGCTGCCCACCCTCACCAGCCAGTGCATTATTGATGAAGGTGGCTGCCCTGTTCTTCTCAATGCTGGGAGAAAGCGAGATGTCATCTGCTCCTCGTTAGAGGCCTTGCATCTTTGATGAGGTGCTGTGTAATTGGAGATGGCCCTCTGAACGTGGCAGGTCCCATCAATCTCGGGCAAGCTTTCCCCGGTGGCCTGGGTGATGGTTTGTGCCCAGCGTGCTGGACTCGTGCCCAGGACAGGCTTGGAGATGTGCTGCAGTCCCCAGAGCACCGTGGAGGAGTATGGGAGCACCCAGCCCCCTCCTCTGGCTCCCTCGCCCCAGCCACTGCTCCCAGCTGAGCCAGGATGTGCTGCTGCTGCAGGGAGAGGGATGTTTCCAGCTGTAGGTGGAGCTCACAGGGCTTCTGGAAGCTCCAGTTATCACAGCAGGAGCATCTCAGCCTTGTACCCACCACGTTCCCCACTAAAGCCTGTCCACGATCCCCTCCAGCCTCGGATGGAACAGCAATCTCACCTGTCCAGGCATAGCAGGTGGTCAGCTGGGATGGGGAAAACACAGAACCCAGAACTCTCCAAACAGATTTCAGGTGGGAAAAATCCAAAGCTCCAACTGCTCAGTGATCTCAGGGTTAATTAATTCCCTCAGTTAATGGAAAGACTGCAGCTCTTCTGTCCCCAAGTTCCACAGAGTTGTGCAGCTCAGCTCTCCCACATGGACTGGGTGGCATCCTCCATCCCACATTTTGGGAAGAGTCCCTGGGCACTGCTAACCCTTGTGCCGTGCCCAGGCCTTCTCCAGGGTAGGGAAAAGCCACATCAAGGAGGTATAACTTGCAATGAACCAGGCTGAGTGATGGTGCCTTACCCCTCTGGATGTGCTTGGGATCCCCTGTCTATGTGGTTCATGGTGGCAAGGGGGACATAACTGCACCCCCCCCTGCCAGGCTGTGTGTTTGACCTTGGCTGGACTCCAGGAGTTCCTCCCAGCCTGTCCTTCCAAGCCTGTCCTGGTCACACTGAGCAGCACCCACTTCTCCAGTCCAGATCTCAGCAACGTGGTGACACAGAGATGACAGGAAATGCTGTGTGAGGCTGTGCTAAGTCACAGTACAAGACTCTCATAGATCTGCCTGTACCCACACAGTCAGATCTCTCGCTGCAGGAGGCAATCTGGCTGCTCAGTCATGATCTGCCCTTGGTAGAACCCTGCTGCTGTCACCACTGCCCTTTTCCTTCAGGACATGGTTTCCAGGACAATGTTCTCCATCTCCTTCCCAGGAAGGAGGAGACACAGCAGCCTATAGTACCCTGGAGATCCCTTTTGGGAGATGGATGTGATGTATGGCCTTTTCCCAGATATCAGGTATCTCCTTTTCAAAGATATGTTGGCCAGACCCCCCCCAACATCCCTGGGTGTATATCCTCCATGGCTCTGTGACTTGTACATGCCCAGCTGGCTTAAGTGCTCCCTGATCCCAGTCCAGCAGCTCTTCCCTGGCTCATGACAGCAAGGAAATGTGTCTTGCAGATACACCTATTGCTCCTCCTCCTCACCTTGGCCCCAGAAGGTCTCCATCCATGTCAGCACTCTGTGCCCAGCTCCTCCTGGTGCCTCCCCACCTGGGAGTGCATATGCTGGGGTGCAGGCACCTGGTTATTCTGTGTTCAGGGGAGTGGTGCAAGATCCTTCTCCAGTGTGTTGTACCCCTCCTCACCACCTCCCCATGCCCTCCCTGCTCCTCAGGTCATGGTAACCCTTCCCTAACACTCCTAGTCTCTCAATCAGGTGGTCTGCCCCTCCTTGTTTTGGCAGATCCCAACTCTGCTCAGCAGTCTGGATTCTTGGTGGCCAGGAAAGCCAAAGCCCATGACACCCACCATAGAGCCAAGCATAGACCTGTGGGATGCTCCCATACAGGGAGCCCACCCTGTGCCTCCAGCACCCTGTAACCTCTCCTGATGTGCCCAAGGTCATCTGGCAGTGTCATTGGAGCTGTGTAGATGAGCAACAAGTGTAAACAACTATCTGAGGGCTGGCTGAACCTTGCTAGTCCCTGAGATCTGGCTCCTGACAAGCAACAATCCTCCAGAGACAGCACACAAGGGCTCTTAAACTCTCTGAGATGCTCATCCAGTGAGGATATGAGGTGATGTGCCCCAGGATGGTGAGCCAGGGAAAGGACACCCGGGAGGCATCCCATCAGCCTGTTTCATGTCTAGGGGCTCCCAGCAGGACCATCTCCATAATGTAATTGATCTCAGGCCTTCCCACCTGTGTCCGGATCGAGGGCAGCTGCAATGTGAGCCCACATGGAAGGAGGGTGCCTTGGGCATCCCAGCAAGTCTAGAGGGTAAAATAGCAGGAGCATGAGGAGCAGCTGGGGAATCACCTTTGGGGATTTCACCCTGCCAGCCCTGAAATTTGGGGCAGCAACACCCCCAGACAGGCTGGACTGTGCACTCCAAGCACGGTCAGCATCCCAGGGACCCTCTGGAGCCACTGGGCACACAGCTGGGGCAGGGAAGACTGAGCGTTTGCTTACCTTGATTTTCTGTATGGTGCAGCTTTCCTCCTGGCCCTGACTCCACACGGTCACACCAGCCTTGTTATACCGACAGTGCCAGCCCTCCAGGCTCTCGCACTGATCCCTGAAGGAGCTGAAGTCAGAGTCATCCGGGATATAAACCATCTCCCCTCCTCTGGACATGGGGCTGAGCTGCTGGACCCCAGGTGTGGGCACTGACTGCAGGCAGGCTCCTTCTGCCTCACCTCCCGGGAAACCCGGCTCTGCCCTTGAGCTGTGCCTCGCTGGGTGCCTGCTGCAGCTCACATCATCCTCCCAGCCCTGAGACTGTGCCCCTGGAGTGGGCACTGGTCGCCCAGGCACACCCGGATGGGCAGAGACCTCCAGCCGCCCCGGCTACGCCGCACCGCACGGAGCAGCAGGGGGAAGGCTCCTTCCCTGCAGTTGCTATCGCAGCTGCTGGGAGCTCAGATGTCTTCCCCGGCTGGCTCACCAGCATCACATTTCTCTCCGCTGGCTGTCAGCTCCTCTATTATTCAGCAGGTAGCAGTGTGCAGGTGGCTCGGCTTTCAGGGCAGTGCTGCCCTTGGCTCCCCCAGCCCCTCGTCCTGCTGCCCCTGCTCTCCCTTCACCGGTGCCCTGGCAATCTCTGTGCCTGACTTTGCAGCACCAGCTCACTGGAAGGATCAGCTGATGCCAGGAGCAGCATCCAGGCCTCCCGGCACTGCTGCAGAAGCAATGCAAGCGTGGGCCCTGGCATGCCTGGGATGGGGCCACGCTCCACTGCACAGGACCTTGGCTGTCAAAGTGTCCTGGGAGTGTGGGGTGGGCTCCTGGTCTGGGGATGGGAAAAAATTTGCAGGTGAGAGGTTGCCCCCACTGGGCTCACAGGTGGTGGGGAGGGATCCCTGAGGGTCTCTAACACTCCTTGGAGTGGAGTTTGGAGCAGAAACACCACCAGCACAGGTAAAGTCCCCCATGGCTTTACCCCATCTTGAAGGATGGACTTGACCCCCTCACAGGTCCCACAGCTGCACCACCTCCCAGGGAAAAAAATAGCAATTCTATTTCCCACTCTGAAGCTGCAATTGATGCCCCTTGTCCTTTGGTACCTCTCATGCCCTACCAAGAGACACCAGCTCTATCACCAATGCACCTGTCTTCCAGGTAGCTGCATGATGCTGGTAGATCCCAACTCACCCCTCTTGTAGCCCCAGGTCCCTGTCCTGCCAGCAGCATTTGCTCCCTCTCCAGCTCCTCTGTCTCTCCCTGAATTGGGTGGGGCCACTCTGGATGCACCACCCAGCTGGGGGTTCCCTGGAGCTGCAGAGAGGGGACAGGCTGGTGGCCACACTCCTCCTCATGGCTGCAGCTTGTCCTATTTGTCCAGCCTCTTGTCCAGAACTCTATCCAGGACCTTGTCCCAGGCAAGAGGCCTGGCTCAGTCCCTCAGTCCCTGGCCTGGGTGAAACCTGAGGTTATCTCACCCATCTTCTTGATATCCACAAGGTTTCTCTTGACTTAAATTTTGGATTTCTTGGGCTCCACCTGGACTGAGGCTCTGCCGTTTGCACACCCCTTCCCCCAGGTTTAGCCTCAGCTGCAAGGCGAGGGTGCACTTACCCCCTCACCCAACGGTGTGATGAGGATGGGGAACAGCCCCAGTACTGACCCTGGGCTACCACACTTGAGACCAGCATCAGCTGGGGAAAAACTCATGGAAGGGGCATTAGGGAGAAATCTGGAGGGCCTGGGGAGGAAGGCTGCCTGTACGGCCTGTGCTGGTCCTCCAGGCATGCTGGATTATCATGGGGCCATGTGTTTCTGAGCTGGGGAAGCTCTGGGTGCCAGACACAGAGATGCCAAGTGCCACGCTTGGTTAAAGAGCTGCCGCAATGGGCAGGGAGTGGTAGATCCGGAGCTGGAAAGACCTTGGATTAGCCTTGGGGCTGCAGAGCAGGGAACAAGTGTGTCCAGGCAGATTTATGGCCTAGAGCTGTCTGACATCACTGCTGTAGTGTGCCATGGGGTGCACAGGAGTGTGTGTGCGCTTATGCACACCCCTGTGTCCATGTGCAGCTGGGGACAGTGACCCCAGACCTGCAAGAGCCAGACACAGCTTGGAGAGGCTGTGTGTGGGTGTGTGAGAGAAGGAACCAAGGGGCTTTGTAGCCTCAAAGTGTGTCCTTGGGGTGAAAGAAGGGAGGACACTGCAGTCCCAGGGATGGAGGAACTCTTAACAGGCTCTGTGGGAAGGAGCAGGGTGTTTGCAGTGTCACTGAAGTGGAACCAGCCCTGCCTGGCCACCCTTCTCTCTGTGCCTGAGAGATGCATTTTTCTCCCTGGCTGGAGAGGCTGGAAACTTGAATGGAAAGTTCTTTCTTCTCTCCTGCAGCAGCCTCTAGGGCTAGTGATCAAGCTGGAAAATAGTGTAGGTATCCAAGAGCTTGCTGGCCATCACATGCCCCCTGCAAGCCATCAGCTGAGCTGAGCTGAGCTGGGTTCCCATGACCCACTTGGAAGCTCAAGGGCTCAAACCAACCCTGTTTACCACTGCCCTTGGCTCTTTTGGAGCCAAGGTGTGCATCTGGGTGATATTGCTGGGAGCCTGCACATCCCAAAGAGAAGAGAGGAAGGTGAGTGTAGCAAATGTGAAGCCACACATTAATGTGACCTTGGCTCTGTCACAGCTTGTTTAACTTCTCTTCATTGACTATGGACCTCTTAGAGTGAGTTTAAAGGAAGCCACGGACATGCTGCAAGGGCTGGAGCCCCTCTGCCATGGAGACAGCCTGGGAGGGCTGGGATTGTTCAGCCTGAAAAAGAGAGACTCAAGGGGAGACCCTGGAGCCCCTTCCAGTGCCTAAAGGGGCTCCAAGAGAGCTGGAGAGAGGGGCTTTGGACAAGGTCCTGGAGTGACAGGACAAGGGGGAATGGCTTCCCACTGCCAGAGGGCAGGGTTAGATGGGATATTGAGAAGAATTTCTTCCCTGTGAGGGTGGGACAGGTTGCCCAGAGAAGCTGTGGCTGCCCCATCCCTGAAAGTGTTCAAGGACAGGTTGGATGGGGCTTGGAGCAACCTGGGCTAGTGGAAGGTGTCCCTGCCGATGGGGTCACCCTTCACCCTTTCAACCCAAACCTTCTGTGATTATGATGATTCTTTGATCTCAAGAATAACTTTGTGATGGATCCCCAAGGTATGACAGCCTCATCCTTTCCATCCTCTGCAGCGGAAGCATCAAGAGCTCAGCAGTGGGGAGGAAGGAAATAAGGGATGGGTCCCTGGAGACATTGTATCTGTCACTTTAGCAAGGCCTGAGGGAGGTGGACTTTAGGCTCATTTTGCCCGCTTACCTGTTGGCAGAGAGCTGGGTGGTGAGTGCCCATTGTGTGGTGCCTTCCAGACCCTGCTTTCGGGGGTGGCTGAACCTGCACTCTGTAGTTAGGGGTAGTGGCTCAGCACACCTGGTTTAGTGAGACACTGGCTTTCCTTGGCTGTGGGATGCTGGCAGCTCCTAATGGCCCCATGACTGTCATGGAGCTCCACTTCCTGGGCTGACAGGGGCCCACTGTGAGCATACAGGGCTCACCGTTTCTTGGCCACACTCTCACTGTGAGGGCACTGGGGATGACATGGGGTACTGTCACACCAGCAGCCCAGGGATCTCTGTGTGTCCCACAGCTATCAACTTCATGAGAGAGCCTGGTGGGGCTGGTTAGCTACAGCAAGGAGGACTCAGCTCCCATCCTGTCTCTGTCTGACTTACTGGTTGCTTCCTCCTTCTCCTTGTTTTCATTCTCTGGGTCAAATTTCTAAACCCTCCAAGTGTCTTTACAGACTCCAGAGCTGGGATATGGGATTTACATGCTGGGAGTGGGATTGCAGGGCATTGCATGTGGGTATTCACAGCTTCATTAAAGAGCTTGGAGGCCTCAGCAGTAGGGGCTTCCAGCCTCTCCAGAGCTGAAGAAGAACATCCAATCCCGTCTGCAGCGAACACTCCTGTTCCTCCAAGAATCGACTTTGAAAGCCTTTGCAAATTGAAATGGAAAAGTGTTTTTCCTACAGAAAATGTTTCTGCTTTGGCATTGTGTGAACCAGAATGCTGGCTCCCCTCAGATCCTTTTTCCATCAGGGTTTATCTCCTGGGGAATGAACAAGAGAGTTAGAAGGAAAAGCTAAAGATGGGCTGAGAGTTTCTCATTCCAGAGAAACCCAGCTGGAGCAACCAGGAAGGATTACAGTTGCCACGAGGTATCCAGAGATGGTGGCTGGGAGGTGAGGATGGTCCCAGAAGGGGAGCAGGAAGGTGGTAAGTACCTGAAAGACATCAGGACATGCTCTGTCTGGCCTGCCTCACCTTTGAGGGACAGTGAAAGGCAGGAAAGCCAGGGAAAAGTGGAATCCTGACCCAGGAATGGTGCAAGGCATCTAACACCCTGGGACTGCAGGGACCCCTGGGGAGACTACAGAACCCCAGGCCTGCAGGGACCTTCGAGTGCCAAGTGTGGTCCCAGAGTCCCAGGACTTCAGGAACTGCCCTGGAGTCCCAAAGCTGCAGAGGCCCATAAGGTCTTCAGTGAGATCCCAAAGCCTCGAGGCTGCAGAGATCCCTGAGGCCCCACAGAGACTCCAGAGCCCCAGTGGCACTAGGGCCAGGGGGCTGCAGTGAGCCCTGGGGCCACAATGAGACCCCAAAGCTCCAGAGTTACAGGGACTCCCAAGATCCTGGGGTCATTCCAGAGCCCCAGTGAGACCCCAGGGCCCTGGGGCTACAGGCACTTACATGACAAGAGTGGGGAGGGGGCAGTGAAGAAACTCCAGAGCTGCAGGGACCCCTGGGTGCCTGGAGAGATCCCAGAGTCCCAGGGTTACAAGGATCCATGGGTGCCTTAAGAGTCCCCAGTGCCCTGGGGCTGCAGGGACTCCCAGATGCCTGGAGACAATCCAGAGCCTTGGGGCTGTAGGAACCTCCGGGTGCCTGGAAAAAGCCCAGTCCCAGGGCTGGAGGACCCTCTTTTGTCTGAGAAACCCCAGAGTCCTGGGAGTGCAGGGACCCCCAGATGCCTGGAGACATCCCAGAACTCCAGGGTTGCAGGGATCCCCGGGTGCCTGGAGAGACTCCAGAGCCCTGGGGCTGAAGGACTCCCATATGCCTGTTAGACCCCAGAACCTGGGCACCGCAGGGACTCCCAGTTGCCTGTAGAGATCCCAGAACCCCAGTCAGACCCCACAGCCCTCGGGCTGCAGGGATCTCCCGGTCATGAGCCCACCCAACCCAACCAAATGCAAACCCACCTACATGCCCCTCGGGCAGTGCCACCCCCTTCCCAACAGGAGGACCATGTCCCCCGCATGGGTGACATACCCATCACCGTGCTCTAGGACTCTGCGGCGGCTCTCCCCGCGTGTGCAGTCTGGTGCTCACCCACTGGGTGTCACGCGTGCTCCACGGACGGCAGCGAAGCGACAGCGACAGAGACAGGGCCAACACCGGGGAGTGCTAGGGAATAGGACAAGCCGAGGGACAGAGAGAAGCCCTGAAATCCTGTCCTCATGCTCCACGCTGGTGCCACCAGCTCATCCACGGAGGTGGAGGTGGTGGCTGGGGCTGTGTCTGACCTGGGTCCCCCACACCGATGCCAGGCAGGTGCTAGCTGTACCCCAGCGTGTCCTCCCAGGGCAGCATCAGGGGTGGCTCTGCACCCCTGGGCTCGGTGTCCCCTGCTGCTCTGAGGTATTTTGTGCCACTGCAGGGACAGCTCAGTCTTGGCAGTTCAATGGGGTTCACACCTCATTTCCATCTCAGTTTCAGGCTCGCTAATACTGGTCCCAGTTAAGGGTCCAGGAGAGTGGCCCAGGAGAGTGGGCATGCTGGGGCCATGCTCCCCTCATTACCAAGGATCCCAAAAAGGGCATCCCCCCCTACCCCCGAATTTTACCACTAAGCAGAGGCTGGGATGAAGCCTCAGAAAATTTCCTTTTCCTCCTTGCTTCCACCTGGCATTAGCATTGTATCCCTCGTGATCCAGGCACCCTGAACCCTCCCAGTGAGGGGGACAAGGCAGGGATAGCACAAAAATCCTGCACCCAGGACCACCAGCTTTAACACAGTGCTTTTTCTGCCACTTTGGGGTTTTCTGATGTCAGGGAAAAGTGTGTGTGTGTGTGGGGGGTTGCTCCCCACAGTCCTTGGAGCTGGGACCCAGCACAGCCAGGGTATCCAGCACTGCTGGTCCCTTCCCTGTTCCCAGGTCTCAGCCCTGTCACCACTTTGAGAGGGGATGGGCAGGGGCAGCACCAGCCCCCCCGGCAAAGGCAGGGAGGGAGCATGGAGCACCCAGCTGGCAAAGCTGAGTGGCACCGATGGCAAAGCACAGGAGGCTCTTAGGGCAGGCTGCCAGGCACATTTCCAGAGGCTTGCACAACTGACAGAGGCATGGAGAGGTGGGGTGAGGGTCCCCTGCTCACCCATGCCATGAGGTCTGGGCTCAGCCCTGCCCTCAAGAAGTCCAGCGGAGGGCAGTGTATGGGGTGTGCTCCCTGGGGTGCAGAGTAGGGCCCCACAGCAGCTCTGCCCCATTGCAGGTGGGTCAGAAGGTCCCGTGGGTGGTGTGACTGCATGTATTGGAGGGTTGGAATGAGATGGTCTGTAAGGTCCCTTCCAACCCAAACCATGCTGTGATGTATCTCCTGAGTACCAATGTACCCCTCTGCCACTTCTCTGTGTCCTCCTACAACTGGGGTCATGCCAGGGCCGGATCCTGTCCCAGGATGCTGCTCCAGCTGCGTACATCCCACATATCCAATGTAACATGTCTACACAGGACACTGCACAGTGACACATGTCTGTGATACATGGCATGGAAAAGGCAGCACCCTGGGGCAACCACATGTGTGGGCACAGCCACGGAGCAGCAACATCTTCATGGGATCCTGCCACACACAGTGACATCCGGCAGGCACCTGTGGCTCCTCCACACCACTGGTGGCAGGGAAGCCACCACTGACATACAGGCCACGAGTGTTACCCACCCACACATGTGTTAGCACATGCAGCTGGCAGACACACCCCATGGCTCCAGCTGGGTTCTGGGGCAGCCCAGAGTTGCTGAGCACCCCCACACTCCTGCACACACACCTGATGGATGGTGCAAATGTGCTCTAGGAGGGTGCAGACACACCTGTGCATGCTGCAGCTGCCTTGGTGTGTATTTGTTGCTCCTCAAAGGCCTCCCCTTAGCCTCCCCCCAACCACTCTACAATGCTCATTTTAGCTGAGTCCTTCTCCTCCTATCATCTCATGTCACCCCTTGTTTGCTTTGGAGCTTCCCTCCCTGCCCATTGACATCCTGGAACACTGTACCACCCCTGGCTCCCCAAATTCCTGCCCTATTCACTACACTATTCCCAGCCTGGCAGAGAGGGATGAGGTACCAGCAGCCCCATGGCTGTGAGGCCAGGGCTTGCTTGCACAGTGCCCCAGCTGGGCATCAGGATGATTTAAAAGGACTGTGAAAAATGCAGTTATTTTTTCCCCTTTCAGCTGCAAGTCAATACTCAGGGAAGAATGTTTAATTATCTTTGTCACCCTCCTAAATCTCTTTATGAGAAGGTTTGGCTGCAAATCTCCACATCATTTCAGAGTTATTGGCTAGTGCAGTGCACAGCGACACAGTAAATTAGCCAGTTGGAGCAGCCATGGGTGCTCCCACCACTGCCAGTCCTGCAAGTGGCTGGTCCCCCTCATCCAGGGGCTGTGACAGAGTGACAGCAGCAGGGAACACCCTTGATAGGTCAGGAGTTTGGGCTGGTTTTCCCTCTGGTTGTGGGCACCACCTGGTTGTCATGGCATAGTACATGCCCCATCCCTGGGGACTTAGCATCTCCTGTGTGTTGCCAGGACCAGGCAGGATCCAGGGGACATGGAACAGCCAGAGCCACCCCAGGGCGACCTCTGGCACCAAGAGGTCCATTATTCTCACTGTGTGATACTCCCAACACCTCCTTCCAGATACTCTCCCCAACCCTGGAGCCACTATGCCCAGACCTAGGGCTGCGCTTACCTAGTGCCCACTACCCTGACAGCTGGCAGGATGCCTCCGGGGTGATTCAGTATCAGCCTTCATTGAGGGATGGACCAGGATGAGGCTGAGATGTGTAAAGATGCCAGATCCACCCGGCTGCTCTGAGCCCCCCAAAATCCCCATCCTTTGAAGGCAGATGGGAGAGTGAGTCGGTAGGCTGAGGTCCAACGCTGGGTCCTGGTGTCATTCCAGGGCAGGACACACCCTGCGTGCAGGTGCAGGACTAGGTGGGCCAGCGAAAGCAAGGGATGAAGAGCAGGCACAAAAGGTGGGATGTAGCTCCCCACCCATCAGCATCCTGGAGGCAGCACCCAGCACCCGCCATGCCCTAAACCCCCCGTTCTCATGCAAAAGCAGCAGGGCTAGGGCTGGGCTGGAGGACTGAGATACCTCCAGAACGAAATACCACCTTCCCGATAATGCCTTTTATTGGACTAGGTGACACGCAGGCTTTAGGGGGATAGCCGGAGAATCCTCTCGGCTCATCCTTAGAAAGGATTTCCACAGCCCTCCCGGCGGCTTGTCAGCGCTCGGCGCCGAGTCCCTGAAGAGTTACTACCTCCCGATGCAGGGCTCTGTCTGCCGGGAGCTCAGCGGCGTCCCTGCCCCTCTTTGCTGCTTAGAAAGATTACGCCGCCTTGGAATAAGCTCCGTGGAGCGCTGCTGCCGTCGCATCAGACAGGAGCTAATCAGAAAATTAGCAGGGAAAGAAAATTTTGCGGCAGGAACTTATCTCCGGCGCGGGCGCGTTGTCGCTCTGGCTGCCGCTGCTCCCGCTCCTCCCGCGCCCAGCCCCGACCCTCAGGGCAAAATTGCCTTGGATGGCAGCAAAGAAACTTGGCACAAGTGTGAGGTGTGAGGTGGTGTGTGCGGACGTGTGTGTTTCAGCGTGTTGGCGCAGCGTGTGCATCTTGGGGATGGGGCTGTGCAGGGGTAAGGGTTGGACTTGGTGACCCCTGTGGGTGCCTTCCAGCTGAGCATATTCTGTGATTCTGTGCTTGGCACTGGAATTTGTGGTCATGTGTGCACACAAACACACCTGCACTTACAAGCCTGGACCTGCACATGCGTCTTAAAATCATAGCCCGCAATGATTTGTGTTGGAAGGGACCTTAAAGACCACTTAGTTTCACTCCCCTGCCATGGGCAGGGACACCTTCCACTAGCCCAGGTTGCTCCAAGCCCTGTCCAACCTGGCCTTGAACACTTGCAGGGATCCAGGGGCAGCCACAGCTTGTCTGGGCAACATGTTCCAGGGCCTCACTCCCCTCTCAAGGAAGAATTTCTTCCTAATATCTCATCTATCCCTGCCCTGTGAAGCCATTCCCTCTTGTCCTGTCAGTCCAGGCCCTTGTAAATAGTGTTTCTCCATCTTTCTGGCAGGGTCCTTCAGGTACTGAAAGGCCACAGTTGGGTCACCCCAAAGCTTCTCTTTTCCAGGCTGAACAATCCCAATTCTCTCAGCCTTTCCTCCCAGCAGAGCTGCTCCATCCCTCTGACCATACTGGTGCCTCCTTTGGACTTGCTCCAGCAGTTCCATGTCCTTCCTGTGCTGGCCCACGGGGCTGGAGGCAGCTCTGCCCCTCTCACCTGAGGGAACAGAGGGGCAGAATCCCCCCCTGTCCTGCTGTCCATGCTGTGGGATCAGCCCAGGACATGGGGGGTTCTGTGCTGGGCCATGTCCAGCTTCTCCCCCAGCAGCACCCCCAAGTCCTTCTCCGCAGGACTGCTCCATCTGCTCATCCCCAGTCTGGATTGATCCCGGGGGTTGCCCTGACCCAGGTGCAGCTCCAGTACTTGGTCTTGTTAAACCTCATTAGCTTCCACTTCTCAAGCTTGTCCAGGTCCTTGTGGATGACCCTGTCCTTCATGTGTGTCAACCACACCACACACCCAAAGGACACATGAACACATGGGCATACAGGTACATGTGGCCACATATGGGCACCTGGGGACTCTCCCGTCCCTGGCTGTGTGGTATGTCCCAAGTTGTGCCACCAGTGCCATGCCCACTCAGGACAGAGGTGGTGTCTTTCTTGGGATGGCATGACATGAGTCCCCACACCACAGTGGCATCCTGGGGAGCAGTGCTGGGCACCCTTGGGTGTTCCCACTGCCATCCCATCCTGTGCCATGGGGGCAGGAGCCATGGTGGGGGGTGCAGGGATTGGCACAAGGTGATTAAAATGAGCTGTTCATGTTATTTCAGCCAAAGCATCAGGGAGTGTTACATGGCACTGGGATAGAAAATGGCATTTACTGAACCCACCTCCTGCCATCCCCAGCCCCGGCCTTTGCAGTCTTCATTAGTGCCATGTAGGCATAGGCACGTTCAGTGGGGTGGCACACAGAGGGGGAGGGCTGGGACCCCTCCCCACCATCCCCAGCCCTGTAGTCTCTATGTGGGACACCAAACATAGCCAGAGGGGGAGGCAAGGGACCCCTTCTAACTGTCTCCAGTCCTGCAGACCCTCTGTGGTACTCCAAACAAAGCCAGAGGGGAGGGCAGGGACCATCACCACTGTCGCGAGACCTGCACCCCCTCCCTGGGACCCCAGACATAGCCAGAGAGGGAGGGCAGGGACCCCTCCTCACTGCCCCCAGCCCTGGAGCCCCTCTGTGGGATCCCAGAGTTAGAAGGGAAGGACAGGGATTCTTCCCTCCACCCCCAGCCCTGCAGACCCACCATGGACCCCAGACACAATGAAAAGCGAAGGGCAGGGACACCTCCTCACTGCCGCCAGCCCTGCAGCCCCTCCCTGCACCCCCAAACACAGCCAGAGGGGAAGAGCAGGGACCTCTCCCCACCACACACAGCCATTCAGCCCCTCTGTGGGGCCCGAAATGCACCCACTTCCTGCTGTGGGTGCTCTCAGTAGGATGTCTGAATCCCCTGTGACTCAGCTCTGTGGCAGAGAGGTGTTGGTGGCAATGAGGACAGGGGGACAAGGACCGTGCTGGGACCTCTGTGCCCCCTGTCTGCCACTGGGCAATACGAGCCGCCCCACTAGACCATAGGGGATAATAGGTCCAGCTCTAGCAACAGTTACTACGATTCACTTTTTCCGTTCCCTTTTCCCAACTCCGATGTCTTCCCATGGCAGCTCTGGCGCTGCCGGGGATGAGTTTACAGGCAATTAAAGCTCATTAATTGTGCACAGAAGCAACAGAAGCCTCTCGGCAATGTGTGTGGGGAGGGTGAGTCCCGCAGGGGATAGAGCCAGACCTGGCCATTCCTGATTTATCCAGGGGAATATGGGGCATAAATGGGGGTCTGCACCCCCCTGGGATGATGCTGGGCTGAGTTTGGCCCTGAGGTGATGGGTGACGGGGGATGTGGGTAGGTGCTGCCACAGGTCTCATCTGCTCTAAGTCCCCATGTGAACATTAACCCAGGCACAGACTGCTGCCAGCAGTAAACTGAGGGGCCAAGGGGGTCAAACCTCTTCCTTCGAGGAGTACCAGCCCCATATTCCTCCCTACAGCCCAGTACATCTGTGGGGGTGAATTTGGCTCTGCTCTCAGCAGGAACAGAGAGGGGTCTAGATTGAGGCTCTCTGAGCAGAGCTGGCAGGTGAAGGGACCGAGCTGCTGCTCCCGAGCTCGGAAAAACAATTGCATTTGGTAGCAGGAGGAGAAAAACCTTCTCCCAGATCGAAATGATGCTTTGATTTGGAACAGACGCAGGAGATAAGGCAGGTACCCGTAGGGATACGGCACAGGGCCAGCCGCCAGCCTGCTCCTGATTTCTCACTACAGGGAAGGGGAGAGTCTCTGAAGGTGGCTGGTGCTCGGCTTCCTGCTGTCCTGCCTGCTCCAAGGCTGCTGGGATACCCACGGGCTGCCCCAGCAGCCAGCGGTGCTGGGGCTGGGCATGGGAACAGGCGGACGACAGAGCCGTGCCAGTGTAGGGAACAGGAACAGGTGAAGGATGGAGTGGTTCCTGGGACACACCTGCCTGCTGGATGCTGGATGTCAAGTCCAGTCCTGAGTGTCAGGGTGTGATCAGGAGATCCCACAGAATTCCTGGAGGGATAAGCTATCCTCTGGCTGGGTGGGGGTCACTGACAGGGGGGATTCATGCGGAGGGTGCTCTGCCAGACTGGGATGAGCTGCAAGCTTGAGATTTATTCTGCCAGGAGGGATGTGGGACTGCATGTGTGTACCCCACATACTGCTGCAGGACCAGTACAAGAGGTGCAGTGAGAATCCTGTTGTGGCTTCCCCTTCCTCTTCCTCTTCTTCCTTCACCTCCAGTGCTGGTAGCAGGGCCCAGCAAGACAAGGCACAGCTCTGCCAGGCTGAGGCCAAGGGCACAGCTCAAAATAAAGACTAATCGTGCTGCTGATGAAATTCCATGCCCCTGCCTTCCTGCCTGCAGAGAGGCTCGTGTGTGTAGAGCCAGGTTTCAAGGTGCCAGCAGAGATGCTCGTGGACAAACTGTCAGCTGGAGATGGAGAGTGGCTCAGCAGGGCCTGACCTTGCACTGGCTCTCCCTCCCTCCCTCTGGTTCTCTCTTTCCTGCAGGCCATGGCAGAGGCTGGTGTGGGGAGCAGGAGGGTGCAGGGTGTGACGTGGAGTTGCCCACAGCTGGGGCTGGACTAGGGTGTGCAAGAATGTGCTGCCATATGATGGGGACAGAAGAAAGCACCCACCGGCCCTTTGGAAACTCCCAGATTCCCCCAGCAAGACCTGCAGAGGGTCATCACCCAACTCCAAGAGAGTACAAGGCTTTTCCCCCCTAAAACCAGCTCCTGATGCCAGGAGATGGCCATGCCCTCATTCCTGGGAAGGGATGCAGAGCTCACACAGCTACCCTGCAAGGCTGCAGGCACCCACCCAACCTCACATCCCTCCAGTGCCCCACCATGCTCTGCCCCAGTGCCAGGCATGACAGAGCTGACAGGGGGCTGTTCAGTGACCCCCAGGACCCAGGCTGGAGGGGTGGCAGGATGAATACTTACATGTGCCAGAGAATTGGGGCACCCGGCACCCCTCGTGGAGTGGGGAAGGGATCCGTCCTGCCTCTCACCGTGGGTCAGTTGCAGGCAGCACCAGCACAGGTGGGAGATGCTTGGCCCACTTTAACCCTTTCCCTGGCACAATGTGATTGCCAGCGGGCTGGGTCCCCGCACCCCCCGCCCTCCGCAGCAGATCCGGCAGGAGGCAATCGGCAGGCGCACGCTGCGGAGCGGTGCTTTTCTTCTCTAATCTTCTTATTTCATTTTAGCATTTACAATACACCCAGCCAGTAATCCTGACATCAAACACGCCACGCGCACTTTCAAGCTGAACCGACGTCAGGCTGCGCGAGTGCTGGCAGGAGCTGGCACCTCCGACGTCTCCAGATAACATGCAGGAGAAAGACAAGGAAAGCTGCTCTGCCAGTGGGATGAGCAGGCACCAGGCTCCATATCCTCCAGAGCCCCTTTGCCACGCACAAGTTGCCCCTTGAGGCTGCGGGGTCTCGCTGTGAGGGTGCAGGACCCAGAGCTGGGATGAGGTGGGTGCTGGTTGTTCAGGGCAGGCTTTGGCTTTAGTGAGAGGCTGGAGTCAAAGTTGCTCAAAGTGGCAGCCTAGGGGGCAGGGGCTGATCTAGGTGACCCTGCTGGTGCCCACTCATCCACCTCCCTTCCTGCTGTTGTGCAGGCCTCTGGGCAATCCCAACAGTGGAATGTGCTGGAGGTTCTTCCCAGGTGCCACCTCACCAGAGCATCCTTTGGTGACCAGGCAGGAAGCTGGATCTTGGCTGAGGTATCTGGAATGCTGTGATGTGCCCCCTTCTCGGTGGGAGGGCAGGCAGGGGGACCTGCATGCTTGGGTGGGTGGAGACACTGTCTGATAACCAATATCCATGTAGGGCTGCACCAGGGCTGGTGACAGAGACCCAAAGGTTGGACAGCCAATGGTACTCAAGAGTCCCTTTCCCCACTTCCATGTCACCAGCTTTTCTCTGATGGATACCAGCTGCTGGGACAGAAATTCCTGAGGGTGGTGGGGCCCTGGCACACGTTGTCCAGGGAAGCTGTGGCTGCCCTGTCCCTGGAAATGTTCAAGGAGCTGAAGTGCTTGGCAGGGCTGGATCGAGGAGAGCGGAATGAACGACAGAGAGAGGCAGAAAAGCCTGAGATATTGTTAATCTACCCTCAGGCTCTCGTGATGATGGGACTCCTGCCTGGCTCCACCCTCATGGATGGTTTCTGGGGGCACTGTGAAGCTCAGGAAGGCTTTGCCATGGCAGAGCACCCTGATGTCCTGTGTCAGGGTGGTGTCCTGTGCCCATACAGCTTTATCATCCTCTTCCTCAGCCCATGCAGGAGGAATGAGCCCAGCAAACACATGCCCTGTTTAGTGCTGGCAATGCCAGAGGATGTGAGGAATGAGGAGGAGGAGGAGGAGAAGGGCAGTGACTTGTGTCCCTGTGCAAACCTCAGTCCCTGTCAGCCCCTTCCTCAGTGCCAGATGGGAACTTTCTGAGAGCCTCTGGTGAGGGGGTCACCCCCTACAGAACAGTCTCAGATCTAATCCATGTCTCAATATTTGGGATTCAATCAGCACTAAATAAGTAGCCTTTATTTTTTTCTTTCTTTCTTTTTTTTTAGGCAGAGGAAAGATGTGATTCAATAGGAATTAATTTGCCTAATTAACATTTTTGGGAAGCTCTCCCTCCTGCGCATGCCCTCGTAGGGGTATTCCAGGGCTTGGGGATTGAAGGCTGTGCCTGGTGGAGTGATACCCAGTATCCTGCTTGCCCCTCTTCCTGCTGGTCTCAACAGCTCTGCCCTGTGCCCACAGGATCCAACTGGGATGCAGCTGAAGAGCATCAGAGGATACCCATCATTGTGGTGGCACCCATCAGCCCCATGGGGGTTGGCCACAGTGAGCACGGGGCGGGGACCAGCCGAGGGGTGCGGGAACGGGTGCCTGACAGGGAAGATGAATGGTTTTAATCACTCCGCTTACAGGGCACCATCTGAAGTTTCGTGTAAGTTATGATAGCGACAGTTTGAACGAAAATTGTATTTCCAGGCTTCATTGACTGGCTTAATGAGAATCTTTACGTGTCAGATATTAAATTAAGAAATTAAAGAGCTGTTTCGGTGTGTATAGACTCCTTCCCTTGCACTGAGCTGCTTCTTCCAGATCAATCAGGAATGCACCTCTAGAAAAGATGGGAGAAGTCTTTGATTTTCTGCCACTGGGGAAGTGAATCTAATATGCGTTGGCACCTAATTCATGTTTTATTAAAAGGCATGAGGTGGATGCTGCCGGCCCCCGCCTCTGCCTGCTGCCCTCTCTCCACCTGCACCACTCCAGGAGGGAGCATCCCTGCTCCGCCATTCTCAGCTTGTCGTGCTGCCTGGCTGTCACACTGTGTTTCAAATGCCACCATCCCCAGGCTGGGGGGATGCTGAGCACCAAGAGGGTGTAGGGCACTGTCTCTGCTAGTCAGAGGTTAAGGTAAATTTGGAAAAAGCCACATGGGAATCACTAAGTTGGAAAATATTGTTGCTCTCCTGTGTTGCCATCCCTGCTTTCATTTCTGTATTAGCTGAGTTTGACCTGAATTCCCTGACCCTTTTGGTCTTCCCTCAGATTTTGCTGGGAGTGGGTACTCAGCCAACAACTCACCAGCTGGTGAGGAATGGGGAAGATGTCACAACCATGGGAGGGACTCAGATAGCTGGAGAACATGGAGCATGCCACGATCATGGACAGGCTCCCAGGCATGGATGAGGACAGAGTATCAATGCTACGGGCACTGGAGATAAAAACCTGGGAAAGCGATGCTGAAGAGTAACTCCTGGGTCAGGGACCCCGGGGATAAATGTCCCAGGGCAACAGAGATCAATGTCCCTGGGTGAGGACATCCAGGGACACCAGGAATAAATGCCCCTGGGTGAAGGCACCCAGGGATATTAGGGATAAATGCTCCTGGGTGCCATCATCCGGGGACACCACAGATAAATCCCTCTATTCAGAGGCATGCAGGGACACTGGAGATAACCCCTGGAGCAGGGCCATGTTGGGATAGTGCAGATACGTTGGGGACACTTAAGTTGGGGTCAGCTCAGTGTGTTCAGGGAGAGAGTCCAGATGGGACGTGTCTGTGTTTCCTGATCCACCTGGTCCCTGTAATGAAGGAGACTGGGGACACAGTCACCATCTCAGGTGTCCCCATGAGGGGAACAGGGGCAATTTGGCTCTCTCTGGATGCTTGGATGAACCCCAATCCCTTGTGATCAGCACACCTGGATGAAATCCCACTGCCTGGGTGCTCTCCCAGTTCCCTCACCACATCTCCACCATCCAGTGTTGAAGGTGAGGAGAGGAAGGCATTGCTATTTCAAACTCTCTGCCAGGGCAAGAAAAATCTCACCTCCAGGCCCCTGGGTATGCCATCCATCTTCAGCTTCCCGCGCCAGCCTCGGCTTCACCTTGTGAGGGGAAACTTTGAGTAAACAGCTTAATTTGGCACTAATATGAGCAGTGACATCGTTTGCCATGTCAACGATCGATTTGTGTCTGTACAGCCCTATCAGTCATTCAGGGTTTTTTATTTTTTGATATTACACTCGGAAAGGATCAACCCCCCAGCAGTCCTGGATTGGGTGTGCTGTGTCTGTTCTTGAGCCCCACAGCTAGGGATCTCATGTCCATGTAGCAGCCTGGTCCTGGTGTCACCATCCCTCTCCCCACTGCTGGGACCTCCTGTCCCCACACAAGACCGGTCCTGGTGTTACACCCCTCAGTGTCCCTGCAGGAGCCTGGTCCTGGTGTCATTAGCCCTCTCTGCGCTGCTGGGATCCTGTGTTCCCACAGGTGTCATCAGCCCTCTCCCCACTCCCGGGGGCCCTGTGTTCCCACGGCAGTCTGGTCCTGGTCCCATCAGCCCTCTCCTTACTCCCAGGGTCCCTGTGTTCCCACAGGAGTCTGGTCCTGGTGCCTGGCGTCCCCAGGATCCTTGAAGAGAAGGACAGAGATGGGTCAGGACTGGAACTCATCAGTGCCACCGTCCCCAGGCCATGGCCAGGCTGGCCGGGGTGCTGTCACCGCCGCGCCAGCCCACCCCGGCAGCCGGGCACCCCGCTGGCCCTGCCTAAATGTCTCATTAAAGGGATTTGCGGGGCTGCTGAGCCGGGCTGTAATCTGGCGCTTACCGTTCATTTGTTCCAGCGTCTCAGGCAACGGCAAAGGTCGCCAGATCTTTAATTACCGGGAGGCAAGCGGCGGGCACAGCGGGGAGGAGGAACTGCTGCGGGCGCCGGGCAGGCAGCCCGAGAGCGGCAAGCGCGGCCGGCTAACGAGGGAAATGTTTTCTGCCCTGGACACCCGGCAGACGACACGCGCAGCGTTGTCACAACAGCGTTTTCACAGTGGCGTTGTCACAGTCAGTCAACCCACAGCCTGGCTGCGCAGCGACCGCAGTCTCGCCTGGCATTACTCTCTTCCTGCTTCTCCTCCTCCTCCTCGGCGGTGTGTCACTTGTCCCGCAGCCTCAGCCCAACACGGCTTGTCTCTCTCCCCTGCTCCTGTGTGCTGTTGGACATGATGGGGGTCCAACCCCGGGCACATGGAGGTGGCTGGACACACAACTGTGTGCACATCTTGGGGTGCCCACCTGTCCCTGCGCAGATTTCAGGGTCACAGCTGTGTCTGTGTCAGGCTGAGTGGGGTGGTTGAAGCTCAGCTAGGTCAAGCCTGAATCCCAACTGGCAAAAACACTGGGATGTGTTGATACCTTGCGTGCCCAAGCAAGAACATGAGTGTGCTCCCTGCCCACAAATCTCTGTCGGATGGAAGTGACGGGTGTGGGAGCATTGCAGGGGTGTTGCATGCTCGGTGCTGAATGTGGGCTGTGTGTGCATGTACATACATCTCCCAGGGCTGAATATTCACGTTGGGGGAAGGGGGCGAGTTTGAGTACGTGGGGGGTGTTTCTGAGTACTGAATGCCCCCACCACAAAGGATGTGTGTGTGTGTGTGTTGTGGATGTGTGTGCAGGGATGTGGGTTGGATGGAGCTCTGAGCAACCTGGTCTAGTGGAAGGTGTTCCTGCCCATGGCAAGTGGGTGGAACAAGGTGAGCTTTTAGGCCCCTTAACTACACCCTTCTGTGCTATGTGCTGAATTCCATGTGTACATGCACACACCTCACTGTCTGTGTGCACACCCTGTATACATACATGTACATGACCTCCTGTTTGTGAGCACTCAACACTTGCAGGACATTGTGCATGTGTGCTAAGCCATGTGCTGTTTGTGCCCGGGGATGCTATGTGGGTGACAGGGTTCCAAAGAGCAAGTGACAGCAGGACGGGCAGTAAAGGAAGTCACACAATTATCCCTCCCCTGTGTGCGGAGCCATCCCGCTCCTCGACGGTCATTAATGGGCTGTCATATCCTGCGCTGACATGTGGGATTAGTACCTGACAAAGGAAATGAGTTGTTCCAGGGCTGCGGTGGTCTTCGGTGCCAGGCAGGGACCGTGGACTGTGCTGCCACCTACCCCCTGCGCATGTGTGGCTCCGGACCCCCTAGCCTGCGTGGGTGCCCAGATTATGCCGTGCAGCCCCCTCGCTGTCCCCACGGGCTGCCCAGAGTGCTGTGGGGGATGCAAAGGCTCTGCCCTCCGCTGCCGGGGGTCCCTGCAGCCCTCGGAGAGCCCCCGGGGCTGGCTGCAGCCTGAGTGACAGCCAGTCGCGTTAATGAGCCCCGTGTCGGGCGGGATGGCTGACACTGGCGGCCACCTCCTCGGGCCACCCCGGGGGCTCCCAAACGTCAGGCACGGCCAGGGGAGGCCTGGGATGAGCGGGGGAGGAGGGGGGAGAGTGGTCACACTGATGCCATTCTTTCTCCTGAATGCCACTGGGAAGCTGCATGGCTTTGCCTGACCCTGGCAGTTTGGGGGCTCCAGATAATGCAGGGTGCTCACTGTGCTCCTTGGTGTGGAGGGTCAGCTGCCTGCAAGGACTGGTGGCACCTGAAAATGTTCCCTGCCCGGCCCCACCCAGCCTGGGCAAGGCAGAAGGGGATGGAGAAAGGATGAGCCAGACCACTGTGGGCACTGGGTGCTCTGCAGTAGTTCTGGGACACAGCATCATACTCCTGTCTCAGTCCCAACATTCCTCTGGGGCACCCTTATGCCTTAGCCCGCAGTTGCTGGAGCATCTACTGCCTCCCCATCACCATTTTGGAACATCTGCCTTATTCCTCCATTCCTGGAGCATCCTGCTGCCTCAGCACCAGCATGTCTGGAGTATCCTCCTGCCTTGGCATGGCAGTTCTGGAGTATCATCTGCCCCAGTCCTGCTGTTTCTGGAGCACTCTCCTGCCTTGGCCCAGCATTTCTGGAGCATCCTTCTGCTTCAGTATCACCATTTTTAGAGCATTCTCTTGCCTCAGTACCATCATTTGTGGAACATCCTCCTGCGTCAGTCCTACTTCTAGAGCATCCTCTTGCTTCGGCACCAGCAGTTCTGGAGCATCCTCTGCTCAGTTCCTGCACCGCTGCAGCTTTGCCTCCCCAGTTCCAGCTCCTGCCCTATCCTTTCCAATAGTGACAGTCTTCATCCTGCATATCCCTGTCTCCAATCTCTCTCCCTTCCTCCCACGTCTCACTCGCTCCTTTGAAGACACACAAGCCTAATCTGCTTGTTAGCCTATTCCTTCATCTAAAACCAATATGCAGCTGAACACTGGAGATAATTAATTGATCAATTAGATAGAGAACTGCCTGTGCTTGTGGCATTGAACATACGGAGTGGGGAGGCTGGGCTAGCACACCTGGCAGTGCCCATGCGCGGGTGCCCACCCAACTGTGCCCATCGATGCTGAGTTCAGGGCAACACACACCCTGCAGCCCCCACATCCCAATTCCTGCCCCAGTTGCTCACCAGCTGCAAGGACACATCTGCAGAGATCCCACTGGAGGGAGAAGACTGCCAGATAAGGTGACCATGGGGTGCTGGCAGCTGGCAGGGCGATGGTCACCTGCCTGCCCCACAGGATCACAGCGAGTGCATGTGCAATGGGGACCCCAACCCATGGCCCTGCTGGTGCCCCAGCCACATATGCTGTGTGACATGATGATATGGTCTGCAAAGCTGGGAGGGTGTGAGTGCTCCAAATCCTACCTGAGGGGCTCCTGCAGCCTGGCATCCCCTGGTCCCCAATGCCCCACTCCTCGTGGGCGCTCCCAACACTCCCAGAGCACCTGGTGGGATGCTGAGTACTCACAGGGGTCCCAGCTGTCAGGGTGGGTGCCCCAGCATGCCAAGGAGGGGCTGCCAGAGAGGCAGGGTGCCGCAGGGAAGTAAATAATGCAGCAAACCCATGTCTGCCAACCCCCTCCTTCCCGAGCTTTGAAAAGCAACACATTACCCTGATCTCCAGACATGAATTTTTGTCACCAAACAGGATGATGATGAGACTTTGAAGCAAATACAAACACCGGGAAAGGGAATACATAAGAAGAGAGTTGCATGTTCTCTTCAGAAAACAATTGCGATGTCAACTACACGGAGCAGCTCCACGGAGCGGGAGCTGCTAACCAGGAACCTGACAGCCCCAAACGCCAGGAATTATCATTAAAATAATGAAATGATCCCTCTGCTTACAGGGCTCTGGTGCCTTCCCTATTCCAGGCCACATGAAATGCCCCCTCCCCTCCTTCCCTTGCACCCACCTTGCCCCAGGTGCAGCCTGTGTTCCAATGAGTGCCCTGTGGTGGTATCTCTCTCCCAGCTGGGGAAAGATCCCCTCTGCATCCACCTGTGCTGTGTCACCTGCATGCCCTGCGTGCATGGTCCTGTCTTGCGTGTACACACTTGCACCACCTCCTGCTTTATGTATATCCTGACACCTTGCACAGGGCACTCACATCTTGCACACACCCCACGCACTTCCACATGCTCTCGTGCCCCACAAATGCCCTCACACCTCACACACTTCACCCCTGCAGTCCTGCACATGCCCTACCTGTGTGTTCCCTTGTCCCTGACACCCTAAAGCTCTGTAAATAACATATACACGTGTAGGGATGTAAAGGCAGTGCTATATATATCGTGGGAGATGGTGTAGCTCAGTGGAAGGTACCTCTCTCTGTCTGGATTTCACTTGGGCATTTAAGGTGCCTTGGGAGTTTGGGCAGTATTTGGGGGGGGTTCGTCTTTGAGCCAGGCCTGACACTAGAAGGGATCAGGACAGCCTCTGGGAGCTCAGCATGGGTTGCTGCCCATTCAACCCCTTGGGGGGCCAGTGCAGGAATATCCCCAAGGGCATGCTGGTCACTGGGGGTGCCTTGCTGTAGGCATGTTGCCACGAGGACCCCTGGAAGATTGAGGGAAAAAAGGGGTACCTTTGTGTGGCACACAGGCACCTCCTTGCCTTCAGATGCACGTGCACTAGTGCTCTGCCTGAGCACTCACACCCCATGGCACACTTGGAACACGTGCGCAATCACCCCTTGCACCAGCACCTCCATCCTCCTCACACTCACTCCCTGCACCAACATTCTCACCTGCTCACTTCCACCTTACAAAAGCACTCCTACCCTGGCCACACTCATTCTCTGCACAAGCACATCCATCCTGCTCACACTCACTCCCTGCACAAGACTCCCTCACTGCTCACACTCATTCCTGCATGAGAAAAGCCACCTGCTCACACTTATTCCCTGCACAAACAAATCCAATTGCTCACACATCCCTGCACCAGCACTTCCACCCTGCTCACACTTACTCCCTGCACAAGCACTCCCACCTGCTCAAATTCATCCCTGCACCAGCATTCCCACCCTGCCCACCCACACTGTGAACGCCCCCCCTCCAGCTCTGCACTCTTTGCCCTCTTATTTAGGCCTTGCACCCCATCTCACCTCTCTGACACATTCATGCCCTGCACGTCCTCTCACACCTTCCTTGCCCTTCCACAGCTTCCCCATGTGCCCAGACATAGCACATTGGATCATACCCTGCCCCCACACCATCCCTCGTGCCTTGCATGTGCCTGCATGCTCCAGCTGCCTCTCTGGCATGACCCCAAACGTACCTCTTCCCATTCCCATGCCTCTGGGCACTCCTCACCCCTTCCAGTACCCCTCGACCCCAAACAGCCCCCCACTCACAGACCCACGCTGGGCACACCAGCTCACTCCCCCTGCATCCCTGCAGACACCTCTCTCTGCTTCCTCCTTCTGGCTCTGCTCATCCCCTATCCGTCCGTCCGTCCATCCATCCATCCATCCATCCATCCATCCATCCATCTCCTGACACCTTCCCGAACCCAGTGCTGTCGTCCTTCTCCTCCCTCTTTATCTCTGGCTCCCAGCTGCTTCTCGCCCCTCCCCGCTGCTCCCTCCATCCCTCTTCTCCCCCTCCCTCGCTCCCGTTGCGGTTATCGCTCCCTCGCACACATCCCTCCTCCCTCCCTCCTTCTCCTCATCCTTTCTCCCTTCTCACATACTCCTCTGCTTCCTTCTATCCCCACCGCTCATCCTTCCATCCCCACATTTCATCCCCCTCCATCCGCCACCTCTCTTGCGCAACTCGTGGTCCAGCCTTGGGGCTGCCACCCCTCCCGGCCACTCACATCCCGGCGTCCCCCAGCTCACGTGTCCCCTCGGTGTCCCCGCCGTGCCCCGTTTTACCGCGCTGCCGCAGCCTTTAAAGTTTCAATCAGGCTCGGCTGGGCGAGGCGGGGGAGGCTGGCCCCCCCCCCCCCCCCCCCCCCCC
>WBMV01004652.1:192215-212156 GCA_013396655.1 Campylorhamphus procurvoides
CCTCCCTCGCTCCCGTTGCGGTTATCGCTCCCTCGCACACATCCCTCCTCCCTCCCTCCTTCTCCTCATCCTTTCTCCCTTCTCACATACTCCTCTGCTTCCTTCTATCCCCACCGCTCATCCTTCCATCCCCACATTTCATCCCCCTCCATCCGCCACCTCTCTTGCGCAACTCGTGGTCCAGCCTTGGGGCTGCCACCCCTCCCGGCCACTCACATCCCGGCGTCCCCCAGCTCACGTGTCCCCTCGGTGTCCCCGCCGTGCCCCGTTTTACCGCGCTGCCGCAGCCTTTAAAGTTTCAATCAGGCTCGGCTGGGAGAGGCGGGGAAGGCTGCGCCTCCCGCTCCCAGCCCCGCGACGCTGCGCTGCCACTCTGAGTGCTCCCGCCTTATAAATTTTACATTATTACCCTCTTTAAAGTATATAAAATAACTATTCATAAATTATTGAGGGGAAATTTAAAATACTACAAATGTTTATAAATGTTTATCAAGAGATCTTCAGAAGTGAGCGAGCGGAGCCTGAGTGACTTCCCACGGCTGGCAGGAGCACGGCAGCCATCCTGCCCCTGCCAGGGATTGGCGGGATTTTGGGGGGACCCCCATCTGGAGACTGGCGCAGGCTCCCACAACCTCGTTAATTCATGTTCCCTTGGATGGTGAGGAACAAATTCACATCTGAGCGCTGTTTCCTTCTGCCAGTGGTGCTCCTTGTCCAGGCAGCCCTATCACCTGCTAAAGTGTGATCCCACTCTGGGCCTGTCCCTAGGCAAGGACAGATGGCATATCCTGCTGGGAAAATGTCCTGCCCAGCTGGAAATGTCTGCTGCCCTTCTGGGGACATGACCTGACCCACTAAGGACACAACCTGACCCACTGGGGACACATCCTGACACATCAGGGACATATTCTGCCCTGCTGGGGATCTGTTCTGACCCACTGGAGACAAATCCTGACCTACTGGTGGGATGTCCTACCCCACTGGGACGCATCCTGCTCTGCTGGAGACGTCCTGACAGATGGGGACACATCCTGACAGACGGGGATACATCCTCACCTGTTGGGGACATGTTCTGCCCCTCTGGAGTAATATCCTCCCCAACTGAAGACTTGTCCTGCCCTGCTGTGGATGACTCCTGACCCATGGGAGACATGCCCTACCCTGCTGGGGACACATTCTGCTCTGCTGGGGACATGTCCCACCCTGCTGGGGACACATTCTGACCCATTTGAGACACGTCTTGACGCAATGGGAACATATTTTGCCCTGCTGGTGGCATGTAGTGACCCACTGGTGATATGTCCTATCATCCTGGGGACACATCCTGCACTGCTGGGAGCATGTCCTGACCCATTGAAGACATATCTTGACCCACCAGGGACACATCCTGACCCACTGGGCACATGCCCTGTCCCTGGACAACACAGCACCTTCAAGGCTGGGCAGGCAGCATAGCATGGCATGGCATGGCATGGCATGGCATGGCATGTCATGACACGGCATGACATGGCACAGCCCTGTAGGAATGGCATCACTGAGCCTGGGCAAGGGGCTCAGCGTGCCACAGCACATTCCTGCAAGGATGGCACTGTCAAACAGGCAGCTGGCATTGCACAGTCCCTGGAATAGCCATAGCACAGCCCTGGCACAGTCATGGCACAGCTCATGTATAGCCATGACACAGCTCTGGGATGGCAGAGCCCCTGTGCAGGGATCCTGCATATCCTCACATGCTCTGCTTCTCTTCCCAAGGTGATCCAAGATCCAGGTTTCACCTGTAGGCATGGTGTCAGTTCCAGGGAGGTGCCAGGGTAGGAACTATCTACCCAGGGAAAGACCAAGTGACTGGGACATTCTTGTTCCTGTGCAAATCACAATCACACAGAGCACACACACTGCAGGACATGGATACCACAGGTGCTGGGAAGGAACAAAGCACTGGAGATTTTCCCTGGACTGGCCACTGCAGGAAGCCCAGCACAGCCTGGAGATTGTGCCCACCACGGGGTGGCAAAGGAGCTCTGCTTAGCCCTGGTGAGTGGATCTGCCAAGTGTGCACAAATTGTGTGTGGATGCGCAGTGATCCCATAGCTCCCAACAAGAGCTGCCTGCAGGGATTGTGTTTAAAGCGCTGGCTGATTGGGGTAATCATGGGAGCAGAGAGTGCATTAGCTGTGAAGGTTTATAAAGGGAAATTAAAATAAAATTGGATGTGACAGAAAAGTACATGGAAAATTAGTACAAGAATATGAATATTTATGGCTGTGGGAGCATGCATGGGAAAAGTGCTCCTCCGCTCCCGGCCACCCTCACTGCCGTGGGGCTTGGACAGGTCCTGGGGCAGCACCAGGTGTGAGATGGGCACGTTGTACTCTACCTTTGGTCACCATTGTCACTACCAGCCTGCCTTCACAGGGACATCGAGGGTGATGGAGGTTGTGGCATCCCAGTTGTATTTCCACGTGCCCCTTGCCTCCAGGGATGTCTGACAGGCTGGCATGTCCTGATGTTGGTGGTGGCACTGGCTGCCAGGGATGGGGACAGGCACAGCTCAGGAGCATTGCTGGTGGCAGAGAGGAGGGGGCTAGCACTGCGAGGTGCTGGCACATGCCGAGGCTGTTCATGCAAGAATTAGGGCACTAGGACAGAGCTCAGCCTACCAGGATGGCAGGGCACGGCGCTCCTCCTGCCCGCTGGGGCTCTGCCCACCCAGCCAAGGCTCCACAGGGTTCGCACCACAACCGGCAGCACCCTGGCAGCATGTGGAGATGCCACCACCCTGCTGGGGATAACACAAGTCGTGCCCCTCCACCTTCCCTCAGCATCCCTGCCTGCCCTGCCACGGGCCCGCTGCCGGACCCGGGGGCAGCCATCCCCCTGTCCCCTCCCTCTGCCACACTTAGAAGCCATTAAAATAATTGAATGCTTTAAATATTCAGCGCTCGGCTTAAATATTCATCAGCAAAGTTATTCTGATTGCTAAACTGCATCAGCACAGGCTGAGAGACGGTTCCTCTTCACAGAGCTCACCCCACCCCCCATGCACAGCCGTGAGCACCTCGACCCTCATGTGGGCACACATGGGAACAGACACACGTCATGCACAGAAAAGGATGTATGCAAACATTCCCAGGGCAGTGGATGCGGGCACTGGGAGCATGTTTAGATGGCTGGTTTTACCCCACACCTGAGCTGGGCTCCCCTGGGGAGGCAGAAGGAGGTTCTCATTGTCACAATCACTGCCCACTCTGGCACCAGCAGCTTAAATCCCATTCCAGGACCTCTCTGGTTGTTCACAGCATCCCTTTATTGGTGTCACGGAGGGTCCAGGGCAGTGGCACTCGCCTCTACCAAATATCACGTGAAATCTATTTGATGTGCACCCCAAGAACTCTTCCTGGGCAGTCGCTGCTGCAGAGGTGTACAGCAGGGTGTCGGGGGTGGCATCCCTGAGTCAGCACATCCATTATTTTGGTGTTTGTACAAGAGGGAAGGACAGATTAAGGGCTGATTCCTGGCTCAATAGCAGCGAGAGAGAGTCCAGGTGGAGCTCAACGCCTAAGAAGGCATCAGTTTGAACCCCCCCCCCCTTTCTTCCCAGGCACCCCAGCTGCTGTCAAGTCACTGTGTGCTGGGGATTGGTGACCAAGGGATGCCTTTGAGCACAAAAGGAGGGCTTGCTCTCATCTCTGCCAGGCTGATCCACCCAGCTGGCCCCTTCATAGCCCCCTCTTTATTATTCCTAAGTGCCTGTTGCAGAATCACACTCCTCAGGATGGTTGAGGGGGGGATGTTCTCTGCCAGCTCTGCAGATGCGGTACCATGTGCCACTTGCCAGGGTGATCATGAAGTCACAGAATGGTTTGGGGTGGAAGGGACTTGGAAGCTCATTTCATTTCAAACCCCTGCCGTAGACCGGGACACCTTCCACTAGCCCAGGTTGCTCCAAGACCCACTCAACCTGGCCTGGGACACTTGCAGGGATAGGGCAAGCACAGCTTCTCTGGGCAACCTGTCCCAGGCCTCCCCACCCTCACAGCAAAGAATTTCTTCCCAATATCCCATCTAACTCTGTCTTTTGGCAGTGGGAAGTCATTCCCCCTTGTTCCATCCCTCCAGGCTCTTGTTCCAAGTCCTTCTCCAGCTCTCTTGAAGCCCATTTAGGCACTGGAAGAGGCTCCAAGGTCTCCAGAGTCTTCTCTTCTCGAGGTGAACACCCTTAGCTCTCCCAGCCTGTCTCCAGAGCAGAAGTGTTTGAGCCCTCAGAGCATCGTCTTAGCCTCCTCTGGGCCTCCTTCAACAGGTTCACATCTTTCTTGTGCTGAGGACCACAGACAGAGCTGGATGCAGTGCTCCTGGTGGGTTCTCACAATGGCAGAGAATGCCAGAGGGGGAGAATGTCCTCCCTTGACCTGCTCCCCACTCCTCTTTGGATGCAGCCCAGGATGTGCCCAGTCTCAGCCGTAGCCCTGTGCCCTTGGTTGTCACTCTCCTTCACCCACTGCTGAGTATTTTCCTGGCTCCCAGATGCTGCCCAAGATGGCAAGAATTGGGCTGTGGGGAGAAGAGCACTAGTGGAGCATCCCCTGCAAAGCCAGGGGTCAAAGTGGGATTCCAAGAGCACAAAGAACTCTGCATTGCACCAAGACTCTCGGTCTTCTCATCTGCTGAGCTTGACAGCACTCTAGTATAATCTTCCATTAGGAGACAAAAGATCATTGCTCGACACCTCTATTCCTGGAACTGAGCGACTCGGCTGAGACAAGCAAGAGGAGGAGAATCAAGAGATGATATAACCATGGCTGGGAAAAAAGGATGCTTTAAAATGAGAAAAACAACTTGCCAGTGGCACCAAACCTCCGCCGCCCTCTGGAGGTGGGTGAAACCAGAGCCAACACCTGCTTATAGAAGGATTTTCCTTCTTCCTTGTGATGCACTGAGGTGCGGCAGCACCGTGCGAGCCTGGGGGGAGCCTGCACGTCCCCAGCCAGGAACCACCTTCCCATCTGGAGTCTTGTGAGAGGCAAGATCTGAAGTTCAGCACCTTCAGGAACTGGTGAACAATCCCATCATGAGCCCCCAGTCCCTCCAGGGATGGTTTGCAGGGCCAAGAACCTGAGGATAAATCCTGCCAGTGGTCCTGCACCCAGAGCCCTCCTGCTGAGTGATGTTGGTGGATAAAGAGCTTTTGCCTTTCACCCAGGGCGCATTTTCTCTCCACCAGCAGCTGACAGAGAGTGCATTCCACATGGGCGCTGGTGTGCCAGTGCATTCCCACATTCACATGGGTGCTGGCACGTGCAGGCACACGGAGAGGTGGGAACAGCCCCACCAAAGCTCTGCAAACAGCCCCGATAAAATTGTTCCTCAAATACCTAAAGCAGGCTTAGGTTTAAGCAATCTCGGCTCCCGCATACATTTCGCAGGCTGCAGCTGCATCTTTAATCCTGAGGAATCATGTACTTTGCATCCGCATTTGCCATTCAGATTTNAGCTTCAGAGGGATGGACCCTGCCCATGCCACGGCTAAGCCAGATCCCAAAGCTGAGCAGAGCCTGTCACTCCACGTGGCTGCTGAGCACCGGGAAGGAGTTGTTGGTTTATCTGATATGATTTAATCAGCCCTATAATTAGATTAATTTGTTGATTTGATAGCAACCCATTTCTCTCCGTTAGATTTGTTTATGTGTGTTTTATGCTCCAGTTTAGCAATAAAATAGGAGCTGAGGAGGTGGGAGAGTCCCTCTGTGTGCCCAGGCTCTTCCCTTACTGATGCCTGGGCTGGAGATGCCCATCCAGGGGTCCTGCTGGCTTCTTGTGTGGGCAGAGAATAGGCAGGGTGGACAGCTGCAGGGATGCCACCCTGATGGAACAGTCTGCCGTGGGGTGGGTGCAGCCCTACAGGGGCAGCACAGGGGACAAAGGTACCCATGATGGTCCCAATCCCACTCCAGCCACCTCCCTGCATCCTAAAGTAGCAATGCCTAAAAGGAAAAAAAAACTCAAACTTGCTTGTTCAGGAGTGGGGAGTAGATGGGCTATGGGGTGTGTTGCAAACCAGAGGATGCTTGTGCTGATTTGGCAAGGCAGGGGGGACACAGGGCTTTGGAAAGGATTTGCTTCCTCCTCCAGGCTGTGCTGTTGGCAGCACCGCTCAGCATGGCACAGCATGGCCCGTCCCAGCATGGCAGTCAGCAGCTGCTGGTGATGGATGCAGATGGACATGGACTTCATGATGCCTTCAGCTACATCCAGTGCACTGATGTGTCTGCCCTCACCAGCCTTTTCCTGTGAAGCTGGAGGCAGCACAAGGGCATGCATGGGAGTAGGATGAGTCCTGACCCTCCTCATCCTCCTCCTCGCTGTTCTTCCCATGCAGGATGGGAAGTGTTGCATCACCCAAGGTGCCTGCTGGCAACTCTATCAGCCAGGTACTGCCTGCTCCCAGGCTGGGGACGGCCGTGGCACCCCATGACACCCACTCAGAGCCACCTCCACCCAGGTGATGCCTCCACGAACATGGCGTCACCGTTTGCCAGCCTGGCAGCCATCCTGGCTGCCTGCAAAGGAAAGGGCCGAATAATTAAAATTTAAAATGCTGGCTCGGGGAGGGCTGTGGGGTGCGGGCAGGAGGAGGGAAGGCAGGAGCGACATGGAGCGAGTGCGAGGGTTTGCCGGCAAAGCCAGTGCGAGGAGCTCTTTGATGGGCAGCTCCTTTGATCAGAGATCTGAATATAGCCCTCACGTTTCCCCTCTGTGAGCCCGCTGCCTAATTACCACACGGCAGGGCCGCTCTGAGTCCTCGGCACGTTGCTGTAATAGATTTCCCTGCGTCCAGCCTGGAGAAGGACATCGATTCTGCCCACAGCCGCAGGCTCATGCTAAACATTGCGTCCTATCGATTTTTTTCTTTCCCCCCCTTTCCTTTTTTTGCCTTTTTCTTTTTTCTTTTTTTTTAAAAGAATTTTCTTTATTTTCATTAAATCATTAATCAGGGAGAAATCTACATTTTTATCATTTCTATGGCTGGAGAGGAAGAGAGGAAAGTTATATTGCCATAGAAACCGTTCCCTACCATTCTCAGCCTCCGAGCAGTCCCTCTTGTGCTGTCTCTTGTCAAAAGGCGTAATTGTTGCTCCTGATCTTCACTGCTCAATTAGCAGTGATGTCTCCCTTCAAGTTAATTGCTGGAGATGGGAGGAAGTAGGACAAATGTAACCTTTTAGATGAAAAGATCTCTCCCCCCTCCTTCCCCGCCTTTCCTCGCTTGCAGGCACTCGAGAGTCCCTCTGCAGCAAGTGATGGTGGGGGGAGCCCCACTGGCCTGAGAATGTTCCATCTCTCCCCTGCACCCCACTGGGGACCCCTCTCCATCTCCTTCATCCTGTTATCCATGGCAGGACCCCTCTGTATCCCCCCTTGATTCCCTCTGCCTCTTCCAGCAGCATAACCACCAGCTCAGCCTCTCCCCCGTCACCTCCACACCACCAGTGTCACTCACTCCAGCATCTCCTGGGCTGGGACAACCCTCCTGGATGCTCTGGGATTGCTGGTCCAGCCCCCATGGCACGTTCCCATGTTGCAGCAGAGCTCATCCCCTCTGCAACAACAGCACTTGGTGGGCTCACAGTACTGGGGTGGCTGTGNCCACGAACATGGCGTCACCGTTTGCCAGCCTGGCAGCCATCCTGGCTGCCTGCAAAGGAAAGGGCCGAATAATTAAAATTTAAAATGCTGGCTCGGGGAGGGCTGTGGGGTGCGGGCAGGAGGAGGGAAGGCAGGAGCGACATGGAGCGAGTGCGAGGGTTTGCCGGCAAAGCCAGTGCGAGGAGCTCTTTGATGGGCAGCTCCTTTGATCAGAGATCTGAATATAGCCCTCACGTTTCCCCTCTGTGAGCCCGCTGCCTAATTACCACACGGCAGGGCCGCTCTGAGTCCTCGGCACGTTGCTGTAATAGATTTCCCTGCGTCCAGCCTGGAGAAGGACATCGATTCTGCCCACAGCCGCAGGCTCATGCTAAACATTGCGTCCTATCGATTTTTTTCTTTCCCCCCCTTTCCTTTTTTTGCCTTTTTCTTTTTTCTTTTTTTTTAAAAGAATTTTCTTTATTTTCATTAAATCATTAATCAGGGAGAAATCTACATTTTTATCATTTCTATGGCTGGAGAGGAAGAGAGGAAAGTTATATTGCCATAGAAACCGTTCCCTACCATTCTCAGCCTCCGAGCAGTCCCTCTTGTGCTGTCTCTTGTCAAAAGGCGTAATTGTTGCTCCTGATCTTCACTGCTCAATTAGCAGTGATGTCTCCCTTCAAGTTAATTGCTGGAGATGGGAGGAAGTAGGACAAATGTAACCTTTTAGATGAAAAGATCTCTCCCCCCTCCTTCCCCGCCTTTCCTCGCTTGCAGGCACTCGAGAGTCCCTCTGCAGCAAGTGATGGTGGGGGGAGCCCCACTGGCCTGAGAATGTTCCATCTCTCCCCTGCACCCCACTGGGGACCCCTCTCCATCTCCTTCATCCTGTTATCCATGGCAGGACCCCTCTGTATCCCCCCTTGATTCCCTCTGCCTCTTCCAGCAGCATAACCACCAGCTCAGCCTCTCCCCCGTCACCTCCACACCACCAGTGTCACTCACTCCAGCATCTCCTGGGCTGGGACAACCCTCCTGGATGCTCTGGGATTGCTGGTCCAGCCCCCATGGCACGTTCCCATGTTGCAGCAGAGCTCATCCCCTCTGCAACAACAGCACTTGGTGGGCTCACAGTACTGGGGTGGCTGTGGGCATGGGGATCCCTGCACATGGCCAAGGCTGAAACCTGGTGACAAAACAGGTCTGAGGGTGGAGGGTGGAGATGGAAAAACATGAGGGAGGGTTTCATCCTGCATAAATAACAACCACAGCACCAGTGCAGCTCACAAACCTGTTCAATGGGAGCAGTGACCCCGGGCAGGAGGAGGGCTCAGAAATGCTGTATGGGCAGAGGGTTTTTCACCCTCAAGGGATGACAGACAAGCCACACAATACATAAAGGAGCAGAGAAGTGTGACAGCTGCCTGTACCTTTGTCATCTGAAGAAGAGCCCTTAAACAATGACTGGAGTGTCTGTAAGACACAAATCACCCAACCAGGCATGATGTGCAGGGCACAGACCGACAAAGCACTGCCAAGTGTGTGGGCAGGCAGCAGTGGCATGGGGACAGGGAAGTGAGGAAAGGCAGTCTGGTCAAACCTGTGGCACAGGGCCCCCTCCTCATGTGCCACACAGTGAAACAAATGAGCCTTTGAAGCTCAGGACAGTGGTGAAGGGAATGCAGATGGCTGGAGGATGAAGGGTGTGAGGGCATCCAAAATGTTGTCTGGCAGGCAGGAGGTGGACACAGGGAAAGGGGGTGTCACCACACATAGGGGACACAGGAGCATTCTGTCAACACTGAAAGACCACCAGGAAGGTCTAGGGCAGATCTAGATAGCAGAGGTTGACACAAGGAGAGTTAGTATTGCCTTCTGACAGCCATAGAATTGCAGAACCAAAGAATGGTTTGGGTTGGAAGGGCCCTTAAAGACCATCTCGTTCCAACTCCCTGCCATGGGCAGGGACACTTTCCACCAGACCAGGTTGCTCCAAGCCCTGCCCAATCTGGCCTTGAACACTTCCAGGGATCCAAGGGCAGCCACAGCTTCTCTGGGCAACCTGTGCCAGAGCCTCACCACCCTCTGAGTAAAGAAACTGTCACCAATGTCCACAGACACCTCTCCGTGACATCTCCCCTGCAAGGATCTTGCTATTCTGAACGGAGTTGGAAGCAGGAAGAGCCCTCACACCCCACAGTACTTCCACCTGAGCTGCATCCCAGGAGGTCTCAGCTCACCAAAGACCATGGCTGCACAGCCAGGTTTGAGGGGACTGTGTGAAAGGGGCCTCTCATCCAACCTGGTTTTTAGAGCAGCTCTGTTCCAAGTGCTAGATCCAGGTAGAACCACTGCTATAAAAGCCCCAAAGATGCTCTAAGGGAGAGCCCGTGTCACTCCCAGAAAGTCTGGAGCTGAGCTGAGAGAGTTCTACCTCCATCAGCAAGCCCAGGGCAGCAGGAGACCAAGACAAACCCGCTCAGCATAACCAACCCTCGTTAAAAGCAAAACCTTGCTGTCGCTCAGCAAATCACTTGCAAGAGGCCCCTGCTGAGAGGCAGATGAGTGCAATGTTCATCCCTGCTCCTGCTCATGGGCTTACACCAGCTCCAGTGTGGTTGCTGCTTGGGTAGAGTTATCAGAGAATCACAAAATATCCTGAGCTGGAAGGGACACACAAGGATCATGGAGTCCAACACCTGGTCCTACACAGACGCCCCAACAATCCCACCATATGCCTGAGAGCATTATTCAAATGCTGCTTGAGCTCTGTCTGCCTTGGTGTTGTGCCCACTGCCCTGGGGAACTCACTCAGTGCCCGACCACCCTCTGGGGGAAGAACCTTTTCCTGATATCCAACCCAACTCTCTCCTGACACAGTTTCAGCTGTTCCCTGAGCTATCCCCTCAGGTCACACAGAGAAGAGGTTGGTGCTGACCCTCGTGAGGAAGTTGCATTTATTGTTTGGGAGCGAAGTGAGGTGGTGGTGATGACAGCAGAAATCATGAAGCAAGGGGAGCCCTCACCTTGAGATGATTGTAAGGGACGTGGATACCACTGCTCACACCTTGAGCAGGGGCAGGAGCTCCTCTCCAGCTCACAGAATAACAATCCCACCACTGGTGGCCTTGGCCTCTCTGGCTCATCATCTCCTTTTGCCTTTCTGCCAAGACAGCAATTATTCACTTTGCTCTCACAGAGCGGAGACTGGGGAAGGCAATCTCATAAAGCCAGAACTAGGTTACTCTCCTGCCTCCCATCACTTGCTGTACTGCTGAGCAGACCCACCCTCAGCCCCTGCTCTGTGGGAATTTCCACCTTTCCAGCGCAAAGCCATCTGCCTGGATGCTGGTAGCCCAAGCTCCTTCCACTCCAGTGCCACATGCTCTGGCTCCTCCTGGACTTGATTTGTAGGTCCAAGACATGGACTCAGCCCGTCACTGTGCATCCGCCCTAGGGTCACCCCTCAAACAGTGCCTGGGATGCTCTGGAAAATTTCTAAACCAGGAAAAATCCCCACCATGTGAGGCTGAAAAGAGACATTTTGGGGGCTGAGCACATACGGGAGTCACTCAAAGATGCTTCCCTGTGTGGATGAGCACTTCCCTGTCTCCGGAAGGTATGGAAGAGCAATTGGCAAACCGGGGCTCAGCTCCCACTTCCCTTCCACTGGATGCAAACAAGCCCTTAACATTTAAGCAAGTGCCTCTGCTTGCGGAGACACGTAGGGTGCTGCGTGCTCACTTCGGAGCTCCTCGTGACTCCCGCCCTCTGCGGGAAGGTCGGGGAGGGGGTGGTGGGAGGAAAGCACCCAAAGGCACCGGGAACCACCCCTCCTGGTGATGGAGGTGGCGGGAGTCGAGGGTGCCCATCACCCCGTCGTATGGCCTCGCCCCCGTAGCCCGGCTCCGCCACTCCGGCTGCAATTAAAGCTCACCCTGAGCGATGCATTAATGTCAGGTTTGGATCTCATTTCCCCAGCGCCAGGTAAGGAGGGGCCGGCAGGCTTAAAGAAGGATCACACGTGGCGGCTTTTAATAGAAACGCGCCCGCCTGTCACTGGCGTCTCATCATTCCTCTTGAAGCGTTTTTTAATTACCAACAAGCCGTGTTTGTGTTGTGGGAGTGACGTTCCCCTCTGCAGCCCAGCTCCCCCTGCTCCTGGTCCACATCCAAGCTAGTGGCAGTGCTTAGGGGGCTTCAGACAAGGTGGGAGTTTCAGGGTGGGCCCCAGAAGGCCTGTAAAGACCTAATTCCTTCTGGAGATGGAAGCAGAGGTGGGTGAAAAATGGCTTCTCCTGTTGCTCTCTTCTCCCTTCCCATTTTCTGTGAAGGACAGTTCCTCTGGAGGTGTCCATAGAGTTAAACCTGATGAGTTAAAGCTGTTGGGATCACCCCTGCCACTCCTCCCATCCTGATGATGCTCTGCTGGACCAGGACATCCTCTGCCACCAGCTCTGCCTCAGGATCAGCCTGTCCCACACATCTCCCCTTCACAGAGTGTTACTGTGGACCCCACGGACCATGCTCAAGCTCCCAGGACACTGGGACTTGAGTGGTGGAACATGTCAACTGCTCTCATCTCCCAGCTGCTTCCTGGGGATGTGCCAGCTCTTCATCCAATACTCGGGAGGGATAATGGAGCAGGGATGAGATGGGGACCTGCTGCAGTGATGCAGTGTGGGGACCCAGAGATCCAGTCCTCAGGGCTCTGACCCCATGGGATGGCTTCTTCACCTCTCACCCTTGTTTGGGACCCCTCTTGAGGCAGCATGAACCAAAGGGCTGAGACAAGGCACTGGGGAAGGGGAAGCAGGGTTGGGAAAGGGGCTGGAGACTTGTTTCAGAGTGTCCCGGAGAGGTGCAAAGCTGAGCAGCTCCTGCCCCTCTGTGATCCCACATGCTGGGTCTCACACACTGCCTCACACCCTGCGGCTGCCCTGTGCCCCTCCTTGTGCCCAATTTGATGTGGCAGACTTCCTGAGCAACACCACATTGCATTCAGAGCAGCAGAACAGGGGGTATCTGCCTGGCCCAATGTCAGCCATTCCCAGTGCAGGGATGACACTTGGGACTCCCTGAAAGTGGGAGATGCCTGTGAGGGATCCTCCTGGTCTGTGCCAGCCCTGGCAGCTCCCTATTCTCCTGCATGTTCAGTGGTCCTCCAGAGCTCTGGGGCTCAGGATTGCCCCTTTATCCCAGTGCAATCCACTTCCCTCCTGGCACCAGCAGCAAGGATGGTGTTTGGCCAGGAGAAGGGCGGGATCTGTATGGGAGACCCCCGACTTTACCCACCCACCTCCTGAATACCAAGGCAGCCTCAGTTGCTGTGGCTGGAAAGGAGCCAAGGCAGGTGCTCTGCTGGGTGGAGAGCCCACTAGGCACAGGGAGAGGCGCCCAAGGCTCCCACTTCCTGGGGTCTGGCCAGCTCCTGCTGCCACCCGGGTGAGTGACAGCTCCCAGCCCCCCAGCCCACCTCCCCCCTTGTCAATCCACTAGGGAATTATTTATCCTGACAATAGCAATTGTCTGCTTGGGCCCTTCCCCCTCCCCAGCACCTACCCCAACAAAGGAAATCATCCTGATATGAAAGGGAAAATTAAATTACCCCAATAAAGACTTAGTGCTGCTTTAATGACATCACCAGACTCAGGCGCTAATTAGCTGAGTACAAAGGAAGCTAAATGTGAAAACGTGAATTTCTGTTCCCTTTTCTCCTGTCGTACAGTCTTGGGAGTAGGAGTTTTGGCAGGCATGGCAGGAGGACATGCTCCCACCCAGCCGGGTGGCTGCAGATGCGTGCCAGGCTCTGGCAGCTGGGTGCTGCCACTTCTGGGGGGGAAGAGCTTACAGAGGTTTTGAGAGCCAGTTTGGATACAGCCAGGGATCCCCGGGCTGCCGTACTGGAATCCTGCTCTGTGTCATCCCTTTCCACTGCTGTCTATGCTCCTCTTGCTGAGTTCAGGCAACCAAATACCTGCTGTGGTGTAAAGCACTGCACAGCTCACATCTCCCTGCACTGCACATACACACACCCCACACCTCACAGCTCAATGTTCATATCCCCTTGCTCTGGGCCAGCATCCATGGCAACATGTCCCCATGTCCCCAGTCCCTGTCTGCATGACCCTGGCACCACAACAGTGCCAGCACCTCCCTCTGAGCCATGCCAGCCACCCGCCCTCCCTGCAGCCCACCAAGGCATCATTTCTGTTTGCAGCTTCCAGGCTTGGCTGCCTCCCATACAATGTCCCCACCATGGCTGAAGCCCCCTGGTCCTTGGGGTGACCGTTGGACCTGGAATTCTCCCAGGCATCCACTTATCAGTGGAGCTCTGCTGGTATCCTTCCAGTCCCATCGGAATTGTGACAGTGCTGAGCAGCATGACAGCCAGGGGAGAACTGGCAGCATCACAGAGCTGTTCAGCCTCGGGGTGGGGGAGACCCCCAAAGGATCAAGGGACGGCTGGCCACGGGACAGAGAGCAAACATGCCAGGAGCAGTGAGCCCTGGCCCTGGAGCTGCTGACTGGGACCAGAGCACGCCTGAACCCCCTCCTGGGCAAGGGGAGTGTGTGTGTGGGGACATCTTACATTCCCTCTTTGCATTTATTTGAGGCTGGTTTATCCCGTTGGATAAACATCTAACCTCACCCTCGATAATTCCTCCCTCCAGTGGGGCCATGGGAATGTGGAGAGGACTCCAGCAGAGGCTCCATAGCTACCCACAGGCACCAGGAGGCTGAATCAGGAGCATTCCTGCTCCTGCCGGTTGCAGGAAAAGGGAGGGGGCTGCTAATACATAAAGCTTAATTTTAATTAAAATTTAAATTATCAAAAAATCCAGGATATTACTGCCTTCACCTTGAACTTCACCCCAGCTCCTTGGTCAGCACTTGCAGCCCCTCCCCAGCATAAGGGGCCATCCCAGAAGAATTGGGGCAGGGGGGGGGCACATATTGACCTCTGCTCCTTGCAGGCTGTTCCCCATCTCCTGCTCAGGCCAGGCTGGCAGCAGCATCACTCTGCCCCAGTGCCACCAGTGACTCCCAGCTGGCCCCAAGGGAGGCCGGCCTGCAGCCTTGCTGCTGGGTCCCACATGAGGTGGCACCACTAGGGACCAGCCGACCCGCTGGGGCTTGAGGGGATGCTGGTCACCCCCACCCTGCTCCCCTTGCCTCCCACTGCAGGGGTTCATCTGGGAGGGATGGATGTGAATGTCTCTGTGCCTCCTTAAAATGACATAGTTGGTCTCCATGGCAACTCTTCTCTGCCTTTTGCCTCAGACCAGGAGCATCATCTGCTCCATCATCCCTGCAGGCCAGGGCCCAGCATCCCTGGAAAAGTGCTGATGGGGTGCTGGGGCTGTGGCACCCTCCCCTATCCCGCACCTCTGCCCTGCTGGCAGTGCCAGCTTTCCTTGCTCCCTGGCATCTGGTTGGTGTCCAGCTGGTGGGGACCTACCCAGCTGCAGCATCCCAGTCCCCAGCTGCCTCCAACCTCCACCCGTTCCTAGTGCAGCCAGTGCCATGGGATGCCCAGCACAGCCATGGCACAGCCAGCCAGGGCTGTAAGAACAGCAGGGCTTTGTCTGGAAGGAGGTGAGACTGCTGGTGGCCTGTGCCCACCCCAAAGCCTTGTAAATCCACAGCAAAGCCCATTGCTACATGTCCACCTACTCCTGCGGAGGAGCTGGGAGAGCTGGGAGGCCAGCGAGCATCGCTGGGGAAGCACAGGGAGGCTGAGCCAGCGATACCAACCTGCCCATCAACCACTCATCCCCTGCTGTAAAAATGAGAGGCCAGAGCTGAGCCACAGGGAAATTGCCCAGCACTCCAGCAAATCCCACCACCTGCTGCCTGGTGCAATGGGCCTGGCTTTGGCTTCCCAAGCAACACGTCCCCACCTTACCCTTAAACCTCTCTGAGCTGTGGTGAGCCGGGCTGGCAGAGCTGTGGTGGCACAGATCCATTGGCCGTGTCCAGCCCTGGGGAGGCAGGACCCTCGGGACCCCCAGGAGCCCAGGGATGCCAGCATAGGGTGCTGTGGGATTGGTTTTCCATGAGAGTGGTTTTTCATGCAGATGCACAGGAGAAGGGAGAGGTGCTCACACAGAAGTGCACAAGGGCCAAGAGATGGATGGAGGTGCAGTGGAATACAGGTGTGTGGCGGAACACAAAAAGGGGTGTGGGGTGAACACAGGAGTGCAGGGGATTGGCACACAGGGATGGAGATGTGTGCAGGCACTCACATGGCAGCTGGAGAGCACGTGTGTGTGTCTGTACTCGGTGGGTCATGCATGTCCCCTAATGCCACACTGTCCCCTCCAGACAGGTGTGCTGCCTCAGGCACCCTTCTGCTGGGGGGTTCCAGGGCCACCCTAGCTCTGCCCATGCTCTGCAGAGCCAACAGCACTCCTGGCTCCCCAGAGAGCTGCCTTCCTCCTCCTCATTGCTCCTTTGGATGGTGACTTTTCCAAATACCTGCACAGCATCTCCATGTGCTTGGTGTCATCCCATTTCTCCCTGCTGCCTGTCGGAGTTGCACATAACCAATCCCCCAGACATCCCAGTGTGTGAATCCCAGCAAGTGGGTGTATTTATTTATATGGCTGTGTATTTATTTATACAACGTGCTGTGTGGGGCTCCCACCCTTCCTGGGCTCTCTTCCTGCTTCCCAGCCTGAGCACACATCGGCCACAATGCCCCAGTGCCCACTGGGGTGCAAGTCAAAAAACCCTGGAATGACAGATGGGAAGGGACCTCAAAGCTCATCTCATTCCACACCCCCCTGCCATGGGCGGGGGCACCTTTCACTAGACAAGGTTGTTCCAAGTCCCATCCAAAGTGGCCTTAAACACTTCCAGGAACTGACTTGCAGCCAAAGTCCATAACCAGGGCTGGGATGCCTCTGATGCTTTCCCCCATCAATTCCATCCTCATCCATCATCCTGTCCTTCTGCACCATATTTCAATCTTGCTCAGCCCTGTTGCAGCCCCCAGGCTTGACTGGAGGCTTAAACATCCCCCTCCAGAGCACATGTGTCCTGTGGGTTTTCTCCTGCAGTCCCTCCTCAGGCCTCATGGAGGATTTTGGAGCACACCTGGTGCTCCCAATTTGTCCTAGTGACTGTGTCCATCCAGCTTCCTGCTCCAACAAGGAGCCTGCCTGTGTGCAGGGACTTAGGGATGTGCTGCTGCCAAGTGCTGCCTGCTCGTCCAAGGACCCTGCTCTGTTTGCCTTTGGATTACAGAGAGACAAGGAAAAGCCACGCAGGAATACTGAGAAGAATGACTGCTTTTGGGTCCTATGGTACAGTTCGATAGGTGCTGCCAAGGAGAGGGCATGAAGGTGGTGAATTCACATGCCATGGGATGCCCCATAGGGCACTGGCAGCTGCCGAGCTGGTGAGAGGGTAACTGGAGGATCAAGAGATTCACTTGGAATTATGGTCCGGTCTGCAATGGGATGGGCTGTAGGGGGGGATGGCAGGATGGGACAGGGCAGGACCTTGCTTTAGATGGAGCACCAAGACCCAGCTCCCAAATGGACTTGGAGAAGGGGCAAGGGGATGGGAATGGGTCTGCCAGAAGGGTGCATGTGGGGTGGTACCTAGTCCCCTGCTGGACAGGCTGCTGCTGCGGGGCATAGTGGGATTGGGCAAACTCTGCCCTGGTGCCAGGGCTCCCTGGCACAGGGGGTTGAGCTTTTGAAGCCACCCCCACATGACCCTATGAGAGCAGCCACTGGATCTCTGAGGGCACTGGGCCAGAGCTGGCACATGGGGCAGGGTCCGGATTCCACAGCCTAGCCCCGCACTGCCTGGCCTCTCATTTGTTCTCATTAAGGGTTGGCAGGGTGTCTAATTAGGCGGCGTGAGTGCCAGCGCCCTGCTGACAGACACCTGTGCAGACAGACCTCCTCCTCGGCCTGCCTCGTAATTAGCTTGCAGGATGATGCCGTTTCGCCCGGCAGGACCTGCTCATCTTTGCCGGGACATGGCGTGGTGCCAGGCCCCAGGCCTGCCAGCATGGCTGGCACTGCAGCCCCACGACATACAAACCCCATGGCCATGGTACCCTCGGGGGGCATCGCCCTGCATCCTGCTCCCACGGGTACCACCATCCCCCAGCCACGTGCCAGCACCTCTGGGTATTGGATGAACAGAGCAGAGTCACCCCACCCACCCTTTTTGTCCCCTTATGCCCCCCAGAGTGGTGCCCAGGGTACCTGGAACCCATGTATGGAGTGAGTCCTGCCTGTCTGTGCCCACCCCTGTGCACCCACCCGAGCAGCTCGTGGGCAGTGGCATGGTGAGGACAGGACGATGTGGAGCCCTGTGAACTGTACAGGGATAACGAGCCAGCGGCTGCTTTAATTAGATTAATTGGCTCCCATTCGACTCCAGAAGAGCTGTCAGGCTGCAAGTGTGTTCCTGCTGTACCTGGCTAATTACGGCACTGCGGCCGCCACTCTGCAGCGCTCGTGGCCACGGAGAGCCAGCACCAGGAAAAGCCCTGCCAGGAAAGGAAGGGGAACTTAGGGAAGTCTGGCTGCTAAAATACATGGGTGAAGAAGAGGATGAGAAAGATCAGGGTGTCCTAAGAATGCTGCAGGCTACGGGGATGGGGCAGAGCTGCAGGAGAGCAAGGGCTGCACCCTGTGAGGAGCTGGAGCACAGGGATGATGTTTGGGGAGCCCAGAGGATGAGGATCAGGACTGGGGAAGGTGTTGGGGCAGGAGCTAGCAGATGCGGTGCCCCAGGTAGGAAGATGATGTCTGGAGCACCGACGTGAGTACAGGCTGGGGGGAGCCCCAGGGCTGGCAGAGAGGGGTGATAGCTGGCATCAGTCTCTATTCCTGCTGCCCCTGCCCTGAGGAAGAGGAGGCTGATGTAAGTGAGCAAGTGGAGTGAGCAGGGTCTTTTCCAGCTGTGCCAGGCTCAGGGACATCGAGCTCCTGCCTGGCACTGGAACTGCTCTGAGGCCCTGGCTATTTATGAAAGCCACCCATGAGAGAAGCAAGAAGGTGGCAGCCTAAAAATAACCACCTGGGCTGGGGTGGTGAGGCACCACTTCCCCACAGACCAGAGAGTGGGAGGCAGCACTGGGGGCTATCTTTATCCCTCTTATCCTCAGGCTGTTATTACAGTGCCCACTGCAGCTGGAGTTGTAACCTGTGCCCACGCAGATGACCTATGCTCCAGGGCACTGTGTTTTCCTGGAGACACAACACACTGATAACCAATGCTGGGAATGCAAAAGGGTTGGTGAGCAGGAGCTTTGCAACTCCAGGAGGTAAATAACATGCCAGACTCCCCTACACATCCCCAACAGACACCCCATAACCCCTCTGAGAGTCAGGGCTACTGGTGCACCCAGGATTTGCCCAGATGTGGGATGTCAGCAGCTCCCAAGGGTAACTCGCAAAGGAAAGACACCTGCACACATGTTGGGAAAACACACCTGCACATATGGATGTGCAGAGCATCCAGCTGATCCTACACAGCAGCTGTGCATGGCACAGGGATGGGCTGGACCCTCTGTGCTCTGGAGAAACCCACTTGCTTGCAGGTACAGGTGGGCATCCCTGTGTGTGCCACCTGTGCTGTCCTGGCATCCCCGCATGGAGGGCACACGCTGGGGGAGTTCATACGTGGGAGTTCATCACACAGCTCAGCAAGGAACCCCAAAGCCCCACTGGGCACCCTGGGGTACTCTGAGCAGCCCCAGACCCCACATGACCCTGTAAGACACCAACTTGCAAATCTTGTGACCACAAAGCAGGTCACCACACACCCGAGTGCCAATGCAGTGCCTGGGGATGCTGTCCAGCCTCTGAACTCCAGCACTGCCCGTGTGTCCCCGAGTGATGCCCACACAGACCCCATACCCCAGCACTGCTCCTCGAAGGGGATGTCTGGCTGAGGTGACGGCAGTGCCAGAACGGATGAGGAGAACAGCTGGGAGAAGAGCAGGGAGGAGGCGGAGGCAGCCGGCTCCATCCTCAGGTGTGTGTAGGACACATTCAGTTGGGAACTTGTTAGCCAAGGCATTAGCAGCCCTTGCAAAGAGCTGACGCGGCTGCAGCACAAGCATCCCGAGGCTCCCAGGGGATACTGCGCTTCCATTCGTGCCACACACGAGGCCCCCGGAACAGACGCAGCTTGGATGGAGTTATTTTTTCTTGGTGAATGTTAATCCCGGCTCAGCTACTGCCTCTGCAGCAGCACGCCCGGACTCCCCTCCAGGCTTGCTCCCGCCCGCGCTCGCCGGCAGGCAGGAGAGGGGGGAACAGAGGGGCAGCATCA
>WBMV01004656.1:11846-23929 GCA_013396655.1 Campylorhamphus procurvoides
CCACTGCAAAGGCAGGTCTGGGGTCCCCATGCCAGTTTTGGGGTCCTGCTTCAGAGCTTTGGGGTCTCCACGCCAGGGTTTCAGTCACTACTCCAGTTTTAGGGGCGTTTCAGGGCCCCCACTCCAGGTTTTAGGGGACCCATTCTGGGGTTTTGGGGTCCCCAGGGCTCCAGGAATCCCATCAGCAGAGGAGCTGGAGCTGCAGCTCGTGCTGGCACTGCACCAGGACAACCTGTGGGTCCCCCCATATCCAACACCCCCCCGTGCCACGCTGAGGGTCCCACGGGAGCAGAGCCCCACGCTCAGCTCACAGCCCCCGGCTCCAGGCTCCCGTTGGCAGCCGATCCCACCCGGGCTGGGGGGTTTGGGGTCGTTTCCTCTGCCCGCTGGTCATCCTGGGGCTCGCTCTGGCACGGGGGGTGACTCTGCTGTGGGGACAGAAGAGGGGACACTGAGCTGGCTGTGCTGGGACACGGCCAGGCCAGCCCGGGCGGGTGTCACTCCCACACGAATTGGCTGTTCCATGGGGTGGGAGCACCAACAGACCGGGAGATGCTTCCTCTGGGCTCCTGTTTGAAACCAACGGCTACAGCAAACCGGGGGTCTTCAGTCAGAGCCTGGGCTGGGGTCCCCCCACCCCAAAACTTGGGTCCCACCCAGGGAGGGCTGACACGGGAAGCAGGACAGGGGTACATCTCCAAAGAGGACATGCTGTGGGGGCATCCTGAAGAAGGCTTGGGGTGGGACATGAGAGGAACAAACTCAAATTGTTCCAGGGAAAAATGAAACTCCAAAGGAGAAAACAGAACCTTTGGCCTGGGAAACCACCCCCCCTAAAAACCCCCAAATGGGATAAAGAGGCTCCCACAGTGGGCAGCCCCCACACATCCCCAGTGTCCCACGTCTCCCAGGACACCCACAGAGCCATCCCAGGGCTGGGCTCCAGCTGCCACCCCCATCCCAGCACTCCTAATGTCATCCAGACGGTGGGCACAGCACGGCTCCTGCACAGCTGCGTGGGAGAGGAGCCCCCCAGGCCTGGCTGGCTGGTGGGAGGGCAGAAAAGGGGGGTTCTGTCACTGAGAAAACACATCCCAGGGGTGGCTGCAGGGTGGCTGCATTCCCACCTGGCCATACCTGTGCAGNGCTTCCTCTGGGCTCCTGTTTGAAACCAACGGCTACAGCAAACCGGGGGTCTTCAGTCAGAGCCTGGGCTCGGGTGCACCCCAAAACTTGGGTCCCATCCAGGGAGGGCTGACAGGGGAAGCAGGACAGGGGGACATCTCCAAAGAGGACACGCTGTGGGGGCATCCTGAGGAAGGCTTGGGGTGGGATATGAGAGGAGCAAACTCAAATTGTTCCAGTGAAAAATGAGACTCCAAAGGAGAAAACAGAACCTTTGGCCTGGGAAACCACCCCCCCTAAAAACCCCCAAATGGGATAAAGAGGCTCCCACAGTGGGCAGCCCCCACACATCCCGAGTGTCCCACGTCTCCCAGGACACCCACAGAGCCATCCCAGGGCTGGGCTCCAGCTGCCACCCCCATCCCAGCACTCCTAATGTCATCCAGACGGTGGGCACAGCACGGCTCCTGCACAGCTGCGTGGGAGAGGAGCCCCCCAGGCCTGGCTGGCTGGTGGGAGGGCAGAAAAGGGGGGTTCTGTCACTGGGAAAACCCATCCCAGGGGTGGCTGCAGTCCCACCTGGCCATACCTGTGCAGGGGGCTCAGCTGGAGGGTCCTGGGGGGCTGAGGAGTTGCCCCTGTCCGGCTCCTCCAGTGTCAGGATGTCGATGGGAGCCTCGGCCACGTCCCTCAGGGACTGATCGAGGGTCACAGAAGGGTCGAAGAGCAGAGGGGAAGGGGGACACTGCATCCCATCCCCCACCACATCCAGGTCCTGGAGGGGGGGAAACAGTGGAGTGGCTCATCAGGAAGGGTCTGAGGAAACCCGAATCCTCCCAGCCCCTCTGCCACCCCTGGAGCAGCAGGAAAGGGAGGAGTGGGCAACATGCCACCAGGACCCCTGGCCAGCAGCCAGGACACACCACAGGAGCCTCCTCCTCCTCCTCCTCCTGCAGGAATGATGCCAGCACTGCCAAGGACAAGGTGTGGGACACAGAGTCTGGAGCCAAGTGGGACGTGTTGTCCCAGANAGGACCCCTGGCCAGCAGCCAGGACACACCACAGGAGCCTCCTCCTCCCTCCTCCTCCTCTCTTTCTGCAGGAATGATGCCAGCACTGCCAAGGACAAGGTGTGGGACACAGAGTCTGGAGCCAAGTGGGACGTGTTGTCCCAGAAGTGTCCCTGCAGCACCTGGGATGGCTGTGATGGGGTCTGATCCTGCCCTCCTGGGGACCCCCAGAGCAGCCCCCCTGTCTCCAGGATGCCCCACAGATTCCTGGGGACCCCAGGAGCAGCCCCCCCTCTGCAGGATGTCACACCCCCCACCTGCCCTGACACCACAGATGGGGACGGACTGGCTCTGAGGACTCCTCCATCTGCCCTCCCTGCTGAGGGGAGAGGCTGGGATTTGTTTTGGCTCCAGAGGGAGTTTGACACGAGGGTTGAGATTCCTGTGACTCACGAGTGGCACTTCCCCAGCCTGGCACAATGTGAGACACAACACAGATGCCCCCCAAGCAGCCACGGCTCGAGCCCAGGATGGGGGAAAACACTTCTGTTTCTCCTTTCTAACCCAAAAAATCCACCTCCTGTTTGCTCAGGAAGGGGCTGGGATTTGATCTGAGCTCCCCCCAGCCTGACCCCATTTGCTCTCCTGGCTTCTGCCATCCCTGGGGCTCTGCAGCTGCTGGAATCCCTCCTCCATCAGCTAATTCCAAAGCAGATCCGAGGTTTGCTTCCAACAGCAGCGCTCAGGAATCTGAGCATCCAAAGCCCGAGGTGACACCTCAACTCAGAGAAGCTCCCACAGATTGTGGTGGTTTTGTTTTGGTTAAACAAATTTCTGAGGATTTAAAGTGTGTTGGCTTAAATGCAGAATAATCTGGGGATTAAAATCCTCATGTTTTTCTCATGGGAGAGAAAATGGGGAGGGGAAAAAAAATCCTCTTTTTTAAGAGGCTCCTAAAGGGACTTAAATGAGCACAGCCCTTCCAAAGGAGCCATCACCAACCCTGTGGAACAGCTCCCAAACTGTCCCCCCTCTTGCATTTTTACAGAATCCCAGCAATGTTTGGGCTGGGAAGGACCTTAAANGGGCAGAAGGGGCAGCTTTCCTGTGGTTCCCACTTACATCGCTGAATTCCAGGGGCAAACTCTCCGTGGGCTGGAGCTCAGCTGCACTCAGGTAGAGCTCTGAGGGAGCAGCTCCCAGCTCCTGGGGCACAGCCAGGCCCTGCTCTGGGATGTACATCTGGGGGGGCAGGCGGAGGTGGAGGGGACAGCACGGCTCCTCCGACAGGCTCACGGGGACAGGCTTGTTGCAGGGCACCTCCTCGGAGCCCTGGCACGGCTTGAACAGCGTCTGGTTCGTGTCCTGGCAGATATCTAGGAAGAGCTGGTCAAGGAGAGCAGCCAAGGTACAGCCAGACATGCATCCAGAGGGATAAGACCCAATTCCCTCACCAAGCAGTGTTAAACCCCCACCCCTGTTTCTATCTGACAAAGAATCCACACCCCAGAGCTCCATCCCGACTGCCCAGGGATGTGGGAGACATTATTTCCATGATGCAAAAGTGGGACACCAGCCACAGCCTGCCCGTGGGGGTTGGGAGATGTGGCTGGATCCCTGGAAACCACTCACAGGTCCTTGGGTGGATGTCACCAAGGCACAGGATTAACTTTTCCTCCTTCCACACCCATGGAGGAGGATCAGCTCCAGCCCCACACGCAGGGAGATCCCGGCACACACAATGCCTTTCCCACAGCCAGGAGTTTAGTTCCGGTATTTCTGTCTTCCCAGTCCATTTTCCTTCCCAATGGAAACCCTGTTCCTGCCAGAGGTGTAAATGGGATTTCCTGCCTTTAATCACAAACAGAAGCTCTGCTCTGATCGCATCGTGCTTGTGGAGAGATCCAGTGGCAGAGGAGCTGTGGATCAAACTCCATCCTACTCTTATCCTATCCTCTTCCAACCCTTTCCTCCTCTAATCCCTTTCTCTTCTCGCCTCTTCCTCCTCTTCTGACCCCCTTCTTCTTTTTCCAACCCCTTTCTCCTCTTCCCATCCCCATCTTTTATTCCCAACCCCTTCCTCCTCCTCTGACCCCCTTCCATCCCCTTCCTCCCCCTCCAACCAGTAACATCCCAGCTGTTCTCCAGCTATGGGGGGTTCACACTGCAGTTTCCCCCTCAAACACCACAACATGGGAGGAAAAAAGATCCCCAGCCCACATAAACCTGGAAAGGGTGCCAAGTTTAACCCAGTTTCTTAAGCTGCCAAGGCCTGAAATTCATCCTTTCCCTCCTCTCCTCCCTGCATGAGGATTTCTCATGGATCCACTTCCTAATGGGCTGTGGGGAGCCCTAATCCAGGCTGGCAGCAACATCGGGGCCCATCCCAGTGGAGATGGATCTGAGCCACCTGAGGGCAGATGTGGTGAGGAACAGGGGGTGGAGAAGGAAGGTTTTCATCTCCTCAAGTCATTCCAGCTCCAGCACCAACTTCAGCAACAGCCAAAAGCACAGATTAGAGATGCCAAAAATCCCAGCCTCCACCTGGGAGCCCTTCCCCATCCCTTTAGTGCCCTTTCACAAAGAATCCAGCTCCTGGAAGCACTCAGAGCCTGAGAGGCTCCCGAGAAGGCTCTGCTGCAGATGTTATGGGGATGCAGATGTTATCAAGTGCCCGAGGAAAGGCTTGTTTGTGTCAGGGGGAGTCAGCTGAGAGCTCCATCAGCCCCAGCTCCTCCCCAGCGCCAGCTGCCAACAGCGGCTTCTCCGGCTGTTTTATGGGATTTATCCTGTCTTTATTTTGAGGTATACAGTGGCTAGAGAGAAACAAAGGCAGCTCCTGCTCCCTGTGTGGGGGTGGAGGTGAGACTGCCAGCTTTAGAGACAAAACAAACCCATGATCTCCCACAAATCCAGCAGCTTCCACAAACCCAGGGGCTCCCAAAAGCCTCGGGGTTCCCACAAACCCCAAAGCCTCCACAAATCCATGAGTTCCCACAAATCCATGAGCTCCCACAAACCCACAGATCCCACAACCTCAGGAACTCCTTCTCCCCAGGGTGCCAGCTCCACTCTGGGACCCAGTGCTGGAGCTTGTCCTGATCCCATCCCAGCTGCTCCTGCAGCTCCAACCTGATCCAAACCTGGACACATCCACCCACTCCCACTCAGGCCAAGAGTGGATGGAGCAGATGCACCCAGGGCAGTGCTGGGGCTGTGGATCCCACGTTGGGGTGTGACCCCTGAGCTGGGGAATCCCAGTAGAAGTTTCAGTGCCAGGTCTCAAACAGCTGAGGCAGTTTTGGGAACTGAAAGAGCTCCAGGCTGTTTACACACACAGAAGAACCTTTCAAGGGGTCACAGAGACCAAGCTGGGTAATGGCAGCTCCAACCAGGCTCAGAATCACCCCTCCAAATCCTCCCAAAAATCCCCAAGGACCTGCACCTGGACAAATCCACCCCTTCCCACACACATCCCTCACAGCTCAGGCCTCCCTGGGTTCTCTGGGTGATTCCAAGTGAACTGCCCACCCTGTGTGGATGCTCTGGATCAGGGAGGCTGTGGTGGGACCAGCCCATGCCTGTGTCACTCCCACACGAATTGGCTGTTCCATGGGGTGGGAGCACCAACAGACCGGGAGATGCTTCCTCTGGGCTCCTGTTTGAAACCAACGGCTACAGCAAACCGGTGGCCTTGATTTAGGGCCAGGGAGGGAAAAAGGAAGGGCAGAGACAGGGCAAACCATGGGGAACAGGGTCAGGTGGATCAAAGGATACGTGTGAGGCAGTGCCGGGTCATGGGGAGGGACTGGTTGGAGCAGCGGACGTCGTCGACAAAGGCCAAGCAGCGCTGGCTGGAGCGGGTGGTGTGTGCCTGAAACCATCGGATCAGGGAATGGGTTGGGTTGGGAGGGACCTTAAAGCTCCTGTTCCACCCCCTGCCATGGGCAGGGAGACCTTCCACTAGCCCAGGTTGTTCCAACGTGGCCTTGGACACTTCCAGGGATGGGGAAGCCACAGATTCTCTGGGCAAGCTGTGTCAGGGCCTGCCCACCCTCACAGCCAAGAATTCCTTCCCAATATCCCATCTAAATCTCTCATCTTTTAGTTTAAACTGTTCCCTCTTGCCTTATCACTGTCTGGCCCTGTAAGTCCCTCTTCCTCTTTTTCACAAGCCTATTTTGGGCACTGGAAGGGGCTTTAAGGTGCCCTTTGAGCCTCCTTTTCTCCAGGCTGAGCAACCCCAGCTCCCTCAGTAGTTCTCCAGACTCTTCTTCTTGTGCTTCATCCCCTTCCCCAGCTCCATTCCCACCTCTGGACACGCCCTAGCCCCTCAATGTCTCTCTTGGGAGTGAGTGGCCCAAAACCAACCCCAGGATTGAAGGTGTGGCCCCACCAGCACCCAGCGATGGTCAGTCACCAGACCTCGGTGTCCTTGCAGGAAGGGGGGCTCTGTGAGGGGTCTGGGATCACTCCTGGGAAGAGCCAAGAGGGCAGACCCACCCAGGATGTCCCTGGTCACCTGCTGGGCCGCGCCATCCGTGGCCAGGACGCGGCGCTCCCGCAGCTGCCGGTGCAGCAGAGCCTCCACCCCGTAGCGCTGCCGGTACCTCCGCAGGCACTTCAGCCGCTTCAGGTTCTCCCTCTCCTTGGCCATCAGCCCCTCTGGGCCCGTGAGGAGGCTGCTCCCTGCAGGGATGAGGGGAAAAGTCAGGAATCTCCACCCACCTGCCTGTTTTTTTGGGCACCAAGAGTCCAAATCAGCAACCGAGGGCTTCGACAGCTGCAGGCAGGTGGATCCACGGGGTCAACACGCAGCTTTGGGTGACACAAATAAGGCAGGATCCAGCCCAAAATCTCCCCTGGCCTCTCTGTGCACACCAGGAGCACTCAGGCCCACAGAGTATTTTTAAAATCTCTTTTAAAAATAACCCAGCCACTCCTGTCCCGTTGTGATTTCTGCAGCAGAACGGGAGCTTGTCAAATTCCAGGTCACTCCTGTGCGAGTTCTGGAAGCTTCTCGACAGCATTCCTGGCTTAATTACAGGGCAGCACTCAGGATCTGCTTTTCTCTGCCTGCTTTGCTAAAAAGAGTTCTGCAAAATTGGTATGTACCGAACTCCTGGTTATTTTTACTTGAGCCTGAGCTGAATTATGGCATTTTCCGGGACGAGCTATTAAAGGATGACGCTGGAAAAAGAGCCCTTTGCTCTGCAGTACTTGGGATCAGTTACACAGCCTGGTTTTGCCTCAGTTGAACTGGGAATTTCTGCTTCCAAGAGCATGTTCTGCACAGGGAGAATCCCAACAGAGGCAGGGAGAAAGGAGGAATATGCCAGGACAGCAGCACTGGTGCTACTGGAACCAACCCCTGCCCACACACACAGGGCCTTACGGACGAGTATTTTTTGTTTATAAAAGCAAAAACAGGAAATCCCAGCACAAAAAAAGCACTTTTGTCTCCGAATTAACTTTGTAAGCTCATTTCCTGTCAACGCTGCAAGCTTTGAAGAGCAAAGAAATGCACAAGCTTTGGAAACCCAACAATACAGATCTCTGGGCACGGGGCCAGCACAGGATCCCAGAATCACGGAGGTTGGAAAAGATTTTTGGGATCACTGAGTTCAACCTGTGACTGACCCCCACCAGAGCACTGAAAGCCACATCCAGCCATTCCCTGGACACCTCCAAGAATGGAGACTCCACTACCACCCTGGGCAGCCCCTTCTAAGGCCTGACAACCTTTCCCATGATAAAATTCCTCCTGATGTTCAACCTGAACCTCCCCTGGCACAGCTTGTGGCCGATTCCCCCCCTCCTGTCCCTTGTTCCCTGGAGCAGAGCCCAATTCCCATCTGGTTCTCCCCTCCTGACAGGGACTTGTGGAGAGCCAGAAGGTCCCCCCTGAGCCTCCTTTTCTCCAGGCTGAGCCTCTCCAGCTCCCTCAGAAGTTCTCCAGACCCTTCTCCTTGTGCTCCTGTCACATTCCCAGCTCCAGACACACCCTACCCCTCCATGAAACACGTGCTTTGTGCATGGTACCCTCACCCTGTTCCAAAATCTGCCTCTAGGAAGGCAGAAAACCCCTTTTTTGACAGATTTCTGTGTGTCCTCAGCCAGGCAGCCCCGGGCTCACCGATGGCCTCGTGCTCTCCCTTCCTGCTGTGCAGGAACCGGCGCTTCTTCTCCTTCAGGAGGTGCTGGAGCCGCTTGAACTGGTCAATGTAGAGGGACTGGAGCCGGATCAGCTTCTCCCTCATGATCAGAGCCACCTCCTCGGCCGTGTACACACCAGCATGCCTGGAAAAACCAGGGAACAGGGGCCATTTGGGATGGGGCCCTCAGGGTTGTTCCCCCAAGAGATGTGGGGATCCCTCAGGATTATTCTCCCAAAGGGTGTGGGGTTTCCTTGGGATTGTTCCCCCAAGGGGTGTGGGGGTCCCTTGGATGTCTTCCCCTGAAGGGTGTGGGGATCCCTCAGGATTATCCTCCTAGAGGATGTGTGGATCCCCTGGGGCTGAACCCCTAAAGGGAGTGGGGGTCCCTCAGGGTTGTTCTCCCGAAGGATATGGGGATCCCTCAAAGCTGAATCCTGAAAGGGTGTGGGGGATTCAGCTCCTCAACCCCAGCTCCCCACAGGATTCAACATGGATTTCACAGGATCTAAGCCCCCCAACCCACTTGAGGGGATCCTCCTGGTCGCTGTCGATGCTGTCGGCCTCGCTGTCAGGGTCGCCCCGCCACGTCTGCTCCACAGTCACAGGGTCCTGCTCCCCATCACTCCAGCTGTCCTCTTCTGGAACACACAGCACCAGGAATGACAGGATGCCCCTCATCCCAGGATGGCCCCACAGCCCTAGGGAGCTGAGCTGGCTCTGCCTCGTGCCAAGAGGGAATTAATTCTCCACCCCAAAACCAACTGAGGGACGTGGAACAGGTACCAAGAGGAAACCCGCCAGGTGGGCACAGCCAAATCCACCCAGATTCTGGGAGTGATGCTCCAGCCATCCCAGGAACCACAGAATACCACCAAGGAACCCCATTACCATTTCCATGTTAAACCTGGTGATGCTCCAGCCTTCCCAGGAACCACAGAATACCACCAAGGAACCCCATTACCATTTCCATGTTAAACCTGGTGATGCTCCAGCCTTCCCAGGAACCACAGAATACCACCAAGGAACCCCATTACCATTTCCATGTTAAACCTGGTGATGCTCCAGCCTTCCCAGGAACCACAGAATACCACCAAGGAACCCCATTACCATTTCCATGTTAAACCTGCCTGGCCCTGGCACATCAAGGTTGGCAAAACCCCACCTTTTACTCCCTGACCTCAGGATATTTTTCACACTGGATTTGAAAAGGGATATCCTGGGCTTTCCCACACAAAAACAGAGCATGCAGGCCCGGGGATTTTGGGTGCAGGCCTTACCCAGGATGCGGCTGGCCTCGCTCCTGCTGCTCTCTGTGCTCTGGGTGCCCAGCTCTGAGCGGGCATAGGAGCTCAGCTGGCACAGGAGGGTCTCGCTCATGGGCCCAGGGTGGGATTTCTTCACCTGGGCCTGCAGTGCCAGCGCGTTCCGGCGGGCGTGTTCGGCGCAGAAGGACGTGCTGTGGGATAAACCACGGGATTGTTACAGCCCCCAGCCCTCAGCCAGGGCAGGAATCATGGAATCATGGATGGGCTGGCTGGGAAGGGACCCTAAAGATCATCCAGGGTCAGGGAGACCTTCCTCTAGAGCAGGTTGCTCTAATCTGGCCTTGGGCACTTCCAGGGATGGGGCAGCCAGAGATTCTCTGGGCAAGCTGTGCCAGGGCCTCCCCAGCCAAGAATTTCTTCCTAATATCCCACCTAATCCTGCCCTCTGGCAGTGGGAAGCCATTCTCTTTGAGACTAAATCCCTGAGAGTGAATCCCTGAGAGTGAATTCCTGTGAGTGAATCCCTGGCAGTCAGTCCTAAGAGTGAATCCCTGGGAGTGAATCCCCAGGAATGATTCCCTGGGATTGAATCCCTGGAGCAATCCTCCTGTGAGGGCTCCACACTCTGCCAACATGCCCATAACTGCTCCAGTGCCTTCCAGACCCAGCACTTGGAGCATTTTAAACACCTCAGAGAACCAGCAGCACAACCGGGTCAAAGCTCCACAGGGCTGGAGTGGCTGTGCTGGGGATTATCTGTCGGCACAGGCAGTGGGAAGCTCCATGCTGGGAGGAGGGAGGGATGGCTCCCACACAGAGCCTGGAGCACTGCAGCCACCTCCTGCCAGGCCAGGGCACAGCCACGGTGCCAACAGGACTCTGTGGAGTCTTTTTCCAGCTTGAAAACGCTCTGGAAAAGGGGAGATGCTTCTCTGAGGTGACCCAAGTGCAGGAGTTGAAGGAGGAGAGTCATGGAATCTCCTGAGATGAAGTGAATGACCCACAAGGATCATCAAAGCCCAACTCCTGTGCAGGGCACCCCAAAATGCCATGAATCCCCATATCAGACCATGTGTCCAAAAGCTCTAGAATCATGGAATCTCCTGAGCTGGAAGGGACCCATGAGGATCACTGAAATCCACCTCCGGCCCTGCACAAGACACCCCAAATCCCACTAATCCCAAAATTCCAACTCCTCAGAGCGTTGTCCAAATGCTCCTGGAGCTTTGGCAGCCTTGGGGCCGTGCCCACTGCCTGACCACCCTCTGAGGGGTCCCTGACACATCTCCAGCCATTCCCTCAGTGGGGGAATTGACGAGAAGAACCTCCTGCTGCCCATTTTAACTCCACAGGGTAAAACCCACGGGAAATCCTGGGAAAACCAGGAGGCAGAGAGGCTTACCCATCCTTCTTCTCGGGTTTGGGGGCAGCGTTGGGGCAGCGCTTCCCATTCTTGGCAGACACGTAGCTGCACTGCTTGAAGGGAGCACTCCTGTCCTCCAGGATGTGTTTGATGCAGAATTCCTGCCCCTCCAGGCGGGGCTGGGAGCAGGGCCGGGGGGTGAAGGCACAGGCCAGGGGCTCCTGAGGCCGTGGCACCGGGGTCAGGCGGCCCCGGCTCGTGGGCAGGACGTGGATCCGGATCCTGTTCATGGCCACAACACCTGCGGGGGGACAGGGAAGGGAAAAAGGGAGTGAAACAGGGACAGGAGGAGGAGCAGCACCTGGGGATCAGTGTGGATGAAATTCGGACCTCTTTAGGGGGAGATGAGGCTGCTCCTGGGAGGTAACTCCCAGTAATGTCTGAGGGAAAACAGCGTGGGACCCTTTCCTTCCAGTGCTGGACGCTTTCATCCCTGTTTGTGACCCTTTTCTCCCAGTATGGGACCCTTGCCTACCAGTATGACACCCCTTCCTCCCAGTTTGAGGCCTTTTTCTCCCAGTATGGGACCTTTCCTCCCAGCACACAATTCCCACACCTCCAAACCCTCCCAGGATCCATCCCTGCCTTCCCTACACAGGTCCCAAACCCCTCCGTTCCTAGTACAATCCCCACCCTTTCACAGCTCCCCCCAAATTCCCCCCCACCCCTCACTGACCAGTACAGGATCTCTCCCGCCCAGTGCAGCACCAGTACAGAAGTCCCTTCTCTCAGTGCCTTCATCCCGGTGTGTCCCGGTGTCCACCCCCGCCTGCTCCCGGAGCACATTCCCGTCCCCATCCCAGTGGATCCTGAGGGCCATCCCAGTCTATCCTTATCGCCAACGCGGTCTATGCCGGTCCCCATCCCGATATCCAACCCGGGGTATCCCGGTCTATCCCAGTGTCCATGCCGGTCTATCCTGATTCCCATCCCGGTCTATCCCTGTTCCCATCCCGGTTCCCACGCCGGTCTATCCCCATTCCCACCCCGGTCTATCCCTGTTCCCATCCCGGTCTCTCCCGGTGTGTCCCCCCCCACGCACGTGCTCCGCCACCGCCCTCCCGCGCATGCGCGCTCCCTCCGCCCCGGCGCCGCCATTTTG
>WBMV01004656.1:26206-37011 GCA_013396655.1 Campylorhamphus procurvoides
TTTGGAGTCCCCCGGGCGCTTGGCCGCGGTGCTGGGGCCGGCGCCGAGCTGGGCGTGCAAGTGTTTGTGCGAGTGGTGGTTGTGGTGGTGGTGGTGGTGGTTGGACGAGTGGCCCTTGTGCTTCTCCTTGTACTCCCGGCTCTTGCCGCTCTCGTCCGCCGAGCCGTGTCTGTCTCCAGGGCCCGGCACCTTGATCCGCATCTTGATCTCCTCCTGCTTGGAGGGCACGGGCCTGTCCCCGCCTCCGCCCGCCGCCTGGATCCTCATCTTGAGCGCTTTGTCGCCTTTGTCGGCGCCGGGCGGGCGGTCGGGGTTCTCGGAGCCGGCGATGGGGATTTTCAGGATGATCGGGGACGGGTTGCTGTCCTGCTGCCCTTCCCTCTCCCGCTGCTGCTGCACCAGCAGGTTCTGCGCGGCGTAGGCGTACTGGGAGCGCACGTTGGCCTCCATGTTCTCCAGCTGCCGCTTCTGCGCCGCCAACTCCTCGGCGTGCTTGGCCCGGTACTCCTTGAGGGACACCTTGGCCGACGGCGCATTCTTGGTGCCCTGCTTTGGGTAGCCAGCACCGTCCTGCTGCGGGTGCTCGGCACCGGCCGAGGAGCTCTCGCTAGTCCTGTGGATGTCCAGCTTGGCCGGGGGATGCCAGTGATCCCCTTGGGAAGCGTCGGCGGCGCTCGGCTCGCCGGGGGAATCCGCAGTGGGCGCCAGCGCCGGCCCCGCGCCGGCTGTGGAGGACGTGGACATGCTCATGAGCCCGGCGATGTTCATGTCCGAGCTGTTGTTCCTGGAGATCATGTTGAGGATTGTCTGCTCCGACAGGTTCTCGTCGTCGCCGTGGTCGTCCGTCTTGGACTTCCTGGCTGCTTGAGAGGCCTGGAATTAAAATAAACAGCCAGGTGTTTGGGATGTAACACAAGGAGCTCATCAGGACAGTGCAAGCTCTTATTTACAGACAGACCCCTCCTTATAGGAACATTCCCAAGTCCTGGAAGCAGGGCTGCTACTGCAGCTGGAAAACCAAAGACTCTCCAGAGTTAATTCAGCACAAACTTGAGCATCACTCAAGAGCATTCAGATTCCACACACACCCCTCGCTCCCAGACACTGTCCTGTACACTGTCATTCCCAAAGGATTCACAAGGAATGCCCAAAGTTTCTTACCCGCCAGTTCCGGATCCGCTTAAGCCGGCTGGGAGTTTTCTCAAGGATTTGCAGGAATTCATGGGTCAGTTCTGCAGAGGAGACACAAACCCAAGCGAGATGGTTAGAGCAGCCCTGGTCCCTCAGGACAACCCCCTCCTCTGATGGATGGAGCTACTGGTGGGATGGAGCTGCTCCGGGAGGGGAATTCTGAGAACTGGAATCACTGACACATTTAAACTCATCTCTCTGTGGTGCTACAGAAGCTGCTGCTACCCTGGAAACCTCGGCAAGCCCTGAAATCCTGGAGCCCGTGAGGTGGTGTTGGAACATCAAACCCAGGACCAAAGATGCCAAAACAATTTCAGAGCCTTTTTTCTTTTTTTTTTGTCTTTTGTGGGGGGAAAACCTCGCTCCCAAACTTACCATCTAAGAGCTCCAGAGTTACAGTGCCATCAACGTCTTCCCACCAGTGCTTCCCGTCCGTGGAGACTGGGATCTCCCAGTTGGACCACTTACAGGCCAGGTGGATACAGACGCAGGCCACAACGGGCGGGGTGTACTGCAGGCTGAAGGTGGTCAGGTGCAGGCTGACGTCACCGGGAGAGAAAACAGAAAGCCATCAACTCCCACGCCTGAGCCGCAGCATCCACGCGGGACACGGACACGGGGGAATGTGGGGGTGGCCCTGGGGACCTCCCCGGGGTGACCCCTGGGCACAGCCAGCTCCTCCTGCTCAGGGGATCTGCACCACTGGGGCTGGTCAGCCCTGCTGTGCCATGGGAAATGTGGGATCTCCACCAGTCTGTTCAGCCCTGTTCTAGTACAGGAAATGTGGGATCTCCATCAGTCTGTTCAGCCCTGTTCTAGTACAGGAAATGTGGGATCTCCATCAGTCTGTTCAGCCCTGTTCTAGTACAGGAAATGTGGGATCTCCATCNCCCTGTTCTAGTACAGGAAATGTGGGATCTCCTCCATGAGTTTGTTCAGCCCTGCCCTGCCACAGGAAATTTGGGATCTACTCCACCAGCCTGCTCTGCCACAGGAAGTTTGGGATCTCCACCAGTCTGTTCAGCCCTGTTCTAGTACAGGAAATGTGGGATCTCCATCAGTCTGTTCAGCCCTGTTCTAGTACAGGAAATGTGGGATCTCCATCAGTCTGTTCAGCCCTGTTCTAGTACAGGAAATGTGGGATCTCCATCAGTCTGTTCAGCCCTGTTCTAGTACAGGAAATGTGGGATCTCCATCAGTCTGTTCAGCCCTGTTCTAGTACAGGAAATGTGGGATCTCCATCAGTCTGTTCAGCCCTGTTCTAGTACAGGAAATGTGGGATCTCCATCAGTCTGTTCAGCCCTGTTCTAGTACAGGAAATGTGGGATCTCCATCAGTCTGTTCAGCCCTGTTCTAGTACAGGAAATGTGGGATCTCCATCAGTCTGTTCAGCCCTGTTCTAGTACAGGAAATGTGGGATCTCCATCAGTCTGTTCAGCCCTGTTCTAGTACAGGAAATGTGGGATCTCCATCAGTCTGTTCAGCCCTGTTCTAGTACAGGAAATGTGGGATCTCCATCAGTCTGTTCAGCCCTGTTCTAGTACAGGAAATGTGGGATCTCCATCAGTCTGTTCAGCCCTGTTCTAGTACAGGAAATTTAGGATCTCCTCCATCAGTTTGTTCAGCCCTGCTCTGCCACAGGAAGTTTGGGATCTCCACCAGTTTCCTTGTTCATCCTGCTTCGCTGCAGGAAATTTGGGATCTCTTCCAAGTGGGAATACCAGCATGGGGTCACCTGCTGGCCTCACCTCTGCTCTGGGAAACTCATCTCTGGTTTTGGCTACAAGAAATTTGGGATCTTCTCCATCAGTTTCCTTGTTCAACCCTGTTTTGCTGCAGGAAATTTGGGATCTCCACGGGAGAGGAGTCAGTGGGGACTTGCCAGTCCCACCTCTGCTCTGATTTGAAACTTCCAAGCACAACTCCTGGATGGCACTGAAGGAGCAAACTGGCCCTTTTCACATTTAGGAAGGGTCTGGGCTTTCCCAAAGGATTTTTTAGGAATAAACTCTGTGCTGGAGTGACCCAGGAGCACCTGAGCCAGGTCACCTATCAAGTATTTTCATTAATAAATGGATTTCCCACTCAGTGCTGGGAAGTGTGGGAAGCACTGGGAATGAGAGAATTGANCGACGGCGCATTCTTGGTGCCCTGCTTTGGGTAGCCAGCACCGTCCTGCTGCGGGTGCTCGGCACCGGCCGAGGAGCTCTCGCTAGTCCTGTGGATGTCCAGCTTGGCCGGGGGATGCCAGTGATCCCCTTGGGAAGCGTCGGCGGCGCTCGGCTCGCCGGGGGAATCCGCAGTGGGCGCCAGCGCCGGCCCCGCGCCGGCTGTGGAGGACGTGGACATGCTCATGAGCCCGGCGATGTTCATGTCCGAGCTGTTGTTCCTGGAGATCATGTTGAGGATTGTCTGCTCCGACAGGTTCTCGTCGTCGCCGTGGTCGTCCGTCTTGGACTTCCTGGCTGCTTGAGAGGCCTGGAATTAAAATAAACAGCCAGGTGTTTGGGATGTAACACAAGGAGCTCATCAGGACAGTGCAAGCTCTTATTTACAGACAGACCCCTCCTTATAGGAACATTCCCAAATCCTGGAAGCAGGGCTGCTACTGCAGCTGGAAAACCAAAGACTCTCCAGAGTTAATTCAGCACAAACTTGAGCATCACTCAAGAGCATTCAGATTCCACACACACCCCTCGCTCCCAGACACTGTCCTGTACACTGTCATTCCCAAAGGATTCACAAGGAATGCCCAAAGTTTCTTACCCGCCAGTTCCGGATCCGCTTAAGCCGGCTGGGAGTTTTCTCAAGGATTTGCAGGAATTCATGGGTCAGTTCTGCAGAGGAGACACAAACCCAAGCGAGATGGTTAGAGCAGCCCTGGTCCCTCAGGACAACCCCCTCCTCTGATGGATGGAGCTACTGGTGGGATGGAGCTGCTCCGGGAGGGGAATTCTGAGAACTGGAATCACTGACACATTTAAACTCATCTCTCTGTGGTGCTACAGAAGCTGCTGCTACCCTGGAAACCTCGGCAAGCCCTGAAATCCTGGAGCCCGTGAGGTGGTGTTGGAACATCAAACCCAGGACCAAAGATGCCAAAACAATTTCAGAGCCTTTTTTCTTTTTTTTTTGTCTTTTGTGGGGGGAAAACCTCGCTCCCAAACTTACCATCTAAGAGCTCCAGAGTTACAGTGCCATCAACGTATTCCCACCAGTGCTTCCCGTCCGTGGAGACTGGGATCTCCCAGTTGGACCACTTACAGGCCAGGTGGATACAGACGCAGGCCACAACGGGCGGGGTGTACTGCAGGCTGAAGGTGGTCAGGTGCAGGCTGACGTCACCGGGAGAGAAAACAGAAAGCCATCAACTCCCACGCCTGAGCCGCAGCATCCACGCGGGACACGGACACGGGGGAATGTGGGGGTGGCCCTGGGGACCTCCCCGGGGTGACCCCTGGGCACAGCCAGCTCCTCCTGCTCAGGGGATCTGCACCACTGGGGCTGGTCAGCCCTGCTGTGCCATGGGAAATGTGGGATCTCCACCAGTCTGTTCAGCCCTGTTCTAGTACAGGAAATTTGGGATCTCTTCCATCAGTTTGTTCAGCCCTGCTCTGTCACAGGAAATTTGGGATCTCCACCAGTCTGTTCAGCCCTGTTCTAGTACAGGAAATTTAGGATCTCCTCCATCAGTTTGTTCAGCCCTGCTCTGCCACAGGAAGTTTGGGATCTCCACCAGTTTCCTTGTTCATCCTGCTTCGCTGCAGGAAATTTGGGATCTCTTCCAAGTGGGAATACCAGCATGGGGTCACCTGCTGGCCTCACCTCTGCTCTGGGAAACTCATCTCTGGTTTTGGCTACAAGAAATTTGGGATCTTCTCCATCAGTTTCCTTGTTCAACCCTGTTTTGCTGCAGGAAATTTGGGATCTCCACGGGAGAGGAGTCAGTGGGGACCTGCCAGTCCCACCTCTGCTCTGATTTGAAACTTCCAAGCACAACTCCTGGATGGCACTGAAGGAGCAAACTGGCCCTTTTCACATTTAGGAAGGGTCTGGGCTTTCCCAAAGGATTTTTTAGGAATAAACTCTGTGCTGGAGTGACCCAGGAGCACCTGAGCCAGGTCACCTATCAAGTATTTTCATTAATAAATGGATTTCCCACTCAGTGCTGGGAAGTGTGGGAAGCACTGGGAATGAGAGAATTGAGGGACTAAAAGGATCCTGCTCTCCCTGCAGGAACACCAGAGCTTTAGGACACATGGAAACAGGTCTGAGTGTGGGATTTGCCCACTCATGAATGGGCCCTTTGGGAAATGGAGCCACTGAACACCCACGAGGCATCATCTCCTTCCTCACCACCTTGGTGAATGTTTTTCCACCAGTGAGAAGTGGGGAGGCAGAAATATGGAATCTACAGCCAAAAATCCTGTTGTTTCACAGATCCTGGGTTTATACAGAAAAACCATGAAATTCAGAGCCTTGGCAGAGTGAACTCAAGGTGCACAAAGAGCCCCAACTCTGCCCTAAACGATGCCAGAAGGAAATCCAAGTGGAACACGTGGACAAATCCAGTTCATCCCCAAAGCACCTCCCTCAGGCATCACTTAGAGGCAAAACTGAGGCTCCACTTTGTCCTTTCTGCCTGGATTTCTCTCAATTACAGCCTTAACTCCTAATTCCTTGGCTTTGCCAACTCTTGCTGCAGGGATCAAAGAGGTTTCAGGGCTTTGTTTACCCAAACATCACCAACATCACATTCCCGATACCGGAAATTCACAGGTGCCCTTTGGAGCCTGAGAACACCTTCAACAAACAGTGCAAGTGAGCAGGGAGCACCTCCCTGCTGGAGAGGTGGCAAAACAGTGCCCACAGACATTCCCAGGGCTTGGAGGCATCTCTGGCCCTGCAGCTTCACCTGTGCTGCCACCTAAACCACCTCTGTCCCCCGTAATTTCACAAAAACACAACATTTTCCACGTCCGTGACCTGTGCTGTTGCAAACAGTCACTCCATGATTTGCCTGAAGCTGATAATCCAGGAAATTCAAATGAAAAATAATCCCAAGTATTGGCTTCAGCCTGGAAGGGAAAATTCAGGGGCAAAACAACCCAGCAGAACAACTCAGGGCTCATTTTTCTTTCCAGTGAAAATTTAAGGAAAAGAAACCCCAGAAGATGAACTTGGGGTTGAGTTTTCTTCCCAAGACTCTGCTCTCAGGAAGTTTCCTCCTGCTTGCAACCCAACTTCCCTTTTTCCCCCATTTATACCCTAAATCAACCCTTTCATGGACGATTTCCACAGCACCTTGTTGAGTGAAAACTCTCCAACACCTGAGACCGAGCAAGGCAAAATGTGTATATTCATTTCACCTTCAGTTTTTTCAGTTTGGCTTTCTTTTTTGAATTTTCACAACTAAATTCCTATAAAATAAGCAGTGAAGCTCCTGAGCATCCAACCTGCCTCATTTTCCAGCTGGTTTTGCCCAGCAGCTGGCAGGAAAAAGGGCAGGAACCCTTTCTTAAGGCTCTTCCTGAGGGATCCCCAGCTGCTCCTAGGCTGAGCGATGCCCCCTGGAGCCACCAGCAGCAGATATACTATAAATCCATCATAAAATTATAAAATAATAAAATAATAACCTGTTTGTAGCCATGAAATAGGAAGTTTGTGCCAAGTCCTTGCTGGCTGCAAGAGAAAAGGAAAAAACAGGGTGTTATTTGCATCCTCTGGGAAATATTATCATATTTTAGTGCAAGAGCCACGTGCCACCCATGGATTGACCCACTCTAGGCCACAGCCACAGGGATTTGGGGAATTCTGCACACTGAGAGTTTTGTGGGGTTCAGGAGAGCCAGAATAGTTTAAAACTGCTTCTCTTTTGATGGTTAAAGGCATGGAACAGCTTTCCTGTAAGGAAAGACTGGGAGAATTGGGATTGTTCAGCCTGGAGAAGGCTCTGGGGTGACCCTGTTGGGGCTTTTCAGGCTCCAAGAGAGCTAGAGAGGGACTCTGGACAAGGCCTGGAGAGGCAGGACAAGGGGGAATGGAATATTTATATGGGATATTGGGAAGGAATTGCTCCCTGTGAGGTTGGGCAGGCCCTGAGGCTGCCCAGAGAGGCTGTGGCTGTCCCATCCCTGGAAGTGTCCAAGGCCACAACCTGTTCTAGTGGAAGGTGTCCCTGCCCTTCCAACCCAAACCATGCCAGGATTCTGGGAAGCTCTGGAGCAGCCCCAGCTGCACATCCCACCCTGTTTTCCCAGCCCTTCCCTCCCAGTTCCCCCTCACCTCGCACGAGCTGGGTGCACTTGACCACATGGGTGTGGGGATGGTCAATAGTGATCTCAAACCCTGGAAGGACACAGACAAACAACCATCAGAACCAGGAACACAGCCCTGGATCCACATTTCCTGCTCCCATTCCCTCCTCCAGCCCTGCTCTGAGCTGGGCAGGAACAGAGGAGCCAGTTTTCCTGCATCCAGAAGCCTCAAGTTCTCCAGCCACAAACCCTGAAAGTCTCTCTGGTGCTGCCAGACCTCCCCAGAGCTCAGGGACTTCTGAAAGGCCTCACTGGGAACAAAACAACTATTAAGGATTTTAAAAATAGCAGGACAAAGCCTCTTGGAGCAGCTGGGAGGAAGGAGAAGACAATGGCATCTGCTCCAAGGAATTTCTCTCACCCAAAAAGCTGAGAGGAAGCAGATTGTTTCCCTTTGAAGGGGCCTGAGGACAACTGAGTTTAATCCTCGCTCCAGTTTCCTCCTCAGTTTGGGAATTACGTTTGAAAGGGAGAAAGGATTCCAGTTGGTCCATGTGTGCAGCAGATCTGCAGAATGTTCTAGAAGAACTGGGATGTTGGAAAAGGCAACTGGAGAACTGAGTGGTTGCAGAGGGCTCATTTCAGCCACGAGCTTGTGGCCACAACACCTCAGGCCCTCCTGAGGGAGGGAGGGACACAGGTTGTCTGCTCTGAATCCAGGCAGGAATAACAAATCCTGCTCTTTGGCAGGGAAACTCTACCTACAAACTGCCTCTGAAACGAAACATGTGTTAGTAAGAGCAATCTTTAACAGCACATTTGAGAAAGGAACAGGGTACCAGATCCACCAACCACTGCCCTACGTGGAGGCTCCAACTTCTACTTCCAAAACTACCCAAAAACTGTTGCTGGTTTGTTGGTTTGGGGGGATTTTTTCACCCTAATTTAATTATTTAATACAAATATTCACTTTTTAACCCGGCTTTTTGGACATCTCTCAGCACAAACTGCTTCCTGCAACAGGATTAGAGCTTTAGGGGTGGGAACTAGATGGCCTTTAAGGTCCCTTCAAACCCAAACCAGTCCATGAATCTATGACTGAGCTGGAAAGCACAACCAATGACAGCAACCGGTGTCCAAGCAGCACAAATCCTGGGGTTTTAGGGGGAAAAAGATAAAAAAGAGACAAGCCACACTTAAATCTCTCTGAGCACTGAGCCTGGCACGAGTTACACCTGGAAAAACTGACGTTAAAACAAGAGTAGGGGGTGAAAAATGGGGTTTGTTGCCTGGACTGTGGGGAGAAGACAGTGGGGTCAGGCTCTCCAGCCTGTGGAATTCTCCTGGCTCTGGGATTCGTGTGGCAGCCCGGCCGCTTCAAACAACTTACCCAGGGTCTGCAGTATTATGCTCTCTAGAATGACCAGGTCTTGGGCTTGTTGCAGGTAAGCCTGGGGTTGAGAGGACAGGCAGGTTACTCACGGAGAGGCACTTGGATCAAGCCTGCACATTCCTAACACCCTTCTCTCCAGGGGAAAAACGGGAATCTCCTGCATGGGGGAACTGGCACAGACCCCCTGGAAGTGCTCAAGGCCAGGCTGGATGGAGCTGAGAGCAATCTGGGCTGGTGGAAGGTGGCCCTGCCCGTGGCAGGGGGTGGGGCAGGGTGGGATTTAAGGTCCTTCCAACCCAAACCATCCTGGGATTCTGTGCAAGAGGGAGCAGAGCATTGGGATGGCCCTGGGTGCTGGTCCCACACACTCCCAGGGTGGCACAGGAGCAGGAAAGGAATCAGCAGGAATCATCAGCTTTTCCTGTCTTTTTTCTTTTACTCATTTTTCATAAGTTTCCCTGGAAAAAAAAAGCTGCCCCTTCCAGCAGGACTGGCTGCTCAGCTCCAGGTAAAACAGGCTGTCTGGAGAGGTGGGGGATCAGCAACATTTTTAAATCCCTGTGACAGATTTGGGGACAAACTGCTCCCACCTCTGCTCCACACCTCCTCAGCAGCATTCCAGGGCCACTGGCACACCTGGATCCAGCTGTGCAGCAGAGGAGAGGTTGCCCAGAGCAGGGAAGCTCAAATCTCCCCACAGCAGGAGCCACTGGATTGGGAAGCTGCTCCTGAGCTCCCCAGGAAGGTCGAGGAGCTGCACAATTCCAGATGTGATTCCCACTCCTCAGAGCACATCCCAGGGCTCCATCCCCAGGCCTACCTCGCTCTTGGTGTCGAGCAGGGGCTCCTGGGGGTGCAGACAGGCATGTGCCACCTTGATGACATGCTCCAGCTTCCTGGGCTGCTCCTCCACCTTGGCTGCCAGGAAAAGCGCTGCTGGCACCACGGACTGGGGGGAGAGACACGGGCTTTGCTTCAGAAACTCACTGAATTCGGCAATAAATCAAATAAATCCCGTGAATTCTCAATGTTCCTCCAGCAAGCGACATCTGCACAAGTCCAGCCACCACCGGGAGCGACAAAAGGGTCTCTTCTCTCATCCCTCCTGCCCAAAATCCCTCCCCGGCGCTGGGCCCACCCCCTCGGAGCGGAGCTGGGGGAATTCCCAGTGTTCCCCACTCTCTCCCGCATCCCAGCACTTACGTTCCTGTGGAACTGGGTGAAGGACTGCACCATGTAGAAGCGGTGCATGTACACGATGGCCGTGTTGATGGTGAGCTGGGAGCTGGGCAAGGGGGTTAAGGAAAGGCACAGCCACCACAGAGACCCCCGGGAAGGGGGTTCCTCCTCAGGGGAGCCCTTGGAGCCGATCCCACCGGGGTGGGATGAGCTCTCCGCGTTCCCTGCATCCCGGCACAGCTCTCCCCACTCCCGGGCCAGGCTTTCCTGGAACCCAAAGCGAGCTCGGCGCTCCCTGTTCTCAAGCCGCGCCTTCCCATCCCTGCTCTCCCCGCTCCCCAGACGGGATTTCCTACATCCCAAAGCAGGCTCGGCTCCCCTCGCTCCCAGGCTGCCCCTTCCCGACAACCCAGCGCAGCTCTCCCTGCTCCCAAAGCCCGTTTCGGGATCCCCACACAGGCCCGGCTCTCCGGGCCTCTCGCGTCTTCCCTTCCCCGCACCTCGGCACGGCTCTGCCCGCTCCCGGGGCCGGCCGGGCGTTCCCGAGCCTTCCCCGTTCCCCAGCCGGGATTTCCTCCACCCAAACACCGCGGCTCGGCTCCTCCCGCTCCCGGGACGGCCTTTCCCAACACGCCAGCCCCGATCTCTCCGCGTTCCCAGGCCGGGCTCTGCTCAACCCCGAAGCGGGCTCGGCTCTGCCTGCCCCGGGGCTGGTCCCTCCCTTCCCCTCTCCCGGTTCTCCCCACACGCTCTCCCGACCCTCCCGTCTCTCCCCGCTCCTCTCC